>ML685791.1:15427415-15460135 GCA_007922175.1 Pelusios castaneus
ACACACACACACACACACACACACACACACACACACACACACACAAAGAGGAGTCAGTCAAGCCTGGGTGTCTCGCTTGGAATCTTCTCACTACAGTTCCCCAAAATACTTATGCCAGTCCTGTGCATCATGGTGTGGTAATCCCATGTTACACTGAAACCTGGCAGAGAATATCTTAGTTTTGCAGGTCTTCCCCAAATTCTGAAGCCAGATGTAGTCCTAGTTATTGAAACATGAAGCATTTGGGTTTTCCATTCAATATTCAGTATATGGAAAAGATGGAAACTTTTATTCTAATACAGAAAAACAAAAAATATGAAGATACACCAGAAAGACAGTCATTTTCTATCTTTGTTTCTGTAGTTGGACTGTATTCTTTAGGTCACTGGGAGAAAACAAGTGTATTCATTGTATTTATGAATGTGCAGCCACTTTGCTTTTATGAACTGTCTCTGTAGAGAGACATACCTAGACTAGGGGGCTTTGAGATTAATTACCTTTCAAGGCTTAACTATGTTAGATTCGCTTATGTGATTTGTGTAGCTATGAAATTATGCATTTTATATTCCGAGTATTACACCTTAACATTTCTAAGCATGGTCCATGGGTGCAAAGCTCCACTGGCATTTTGTTTTCAGAGCTCAGCACAGCTAAGGAACATGTTTATGGTACTGCCAGGAAAAGAAGGCTCCAAGCAGGTTTCTTAGAGTAACTCAGGAATGAAGGAAGATAGGCACATGCACAGTTGGGTCCTCTTTATTCAGCCAACTTCCTGTGGTTTGCCCAAGAGGTTCCTCTTACTGCAAAACACAAGAGGATCATCTGCTGCAGAAGTGCTAATATTTCCCTCTGTCTTTTCCTACAATGATCAACTGCCCCAGCTGTATCCTTCTCTGATCTTTGCAGCCCTTCCACCAACAGCTCATGAAGCTCCCTTCTCTAGAGACTTGCTCCGGGAGAGACAAGTCCCAAGCAAGAGGTTTGCCTGACTGGAAGAGAGCTAACAAGCCTTCCAAAGATTTTAGGAACTGGGAGGTTCCTGACAAACCTCAGAAACCTTGATGAAGGCAGTTTATATCATACCCAACTAGACCACTACTTGGTACAACTCCCAAGGTCTATTAGCTGTGGGTTCCCTTTCTAAAGAGCTCTGGAGTTGTGTATCAATGAGAATCCACTACTGCCAACATCAGAAAATCAGAAAGAAGGGATTTGGAAGGTACCACCAAATTTCTCTGCTTCTCAATCCCAAATTATGACTAAAATAACTAAAGAAATTCTCACACAAAACTATAAGGTGAAATGAGTGTTGCTAGCAAATGTCAGTGGTTCATATGCAAGAAAGCTAACGTTAAAAAACTAACAAAATAACTTTGAACTATTAGTGTAAAAACAGGCCATCTCTTCAAGTTCAAGAAAACCATAAGAGTTATAAAATCTTAATATAGATTGAATAGAAGAGAATGCAGCTCTACACATCCACTTCAGACAGGTTGCAAAGAAACTGAAATTGCAAAGTGATTTTATGTAGGCAAAATGTAACTGGGGGGGGAGGGGGGGTTGTAATCTGTGTTCTTCTATCAGTTACAGTCAGAAGGGAATTAATATTTGCAAATTGTGGCTACTTCTAAGATTCTCCTTTTCATCTATTGTTCATTAAAACTTGTTTAAATACAGAAGGACAAGGCGGATGAGGTAATATCATAGTATCATAGAAGATCAGCATTGGAAGGGACCTCAGGGGGTCATCTAGTCCAACCCCTTGCTCAAAGCAGGAACAACCCCAACTAAATCTGGCAAAGTTTTTATCTTTTATTGGACTGACTTCTGTTGATGAGAGAGACAAATAGCAGAGATTAGTCCAAGAAAAGATATTACCTCACACACCTTGTCTTTCTAGTAACCTGGAATCAACACGTCAGTAAAAGAGAACAAATGAATAATATTAAGCTCCTCTGAGATTTATTAGTAGAAATGTATGAAATTTCTTAGGATTGTTTAAGTTTGCTCACCAAAAAGCAGTACATAATTAGTGGAATTTCACTCATAGATGAAAAGCAAAAATTCACCACTGAAAAAGGGATATTTCCATCTTCTAAAATGCCAGGTAGCCTATTAAAACCCTAATCTGTTTAAGGTTAAAATAATGCTGAAGCTTTGAAGCGCCCCCTTCCTTCTCCCCGACTCCTTCGAAATAGTTTAGCCACTGTCAAAGGGACAACTACAGACCAGAGTATCAGTTGTTGTGAACCAGCACAGCTCCAATGGAGTGTCACTGTTTTACACCAGATGAGAATAAGGCCCTGTCTCCAGAAAACCCCATCCAAAATAGAAAAACCCCAGGCAAGTCAGGAATATATGAAAAATGTTTGAAATTCTGAACTCCTCTGAGTGTTTCCACCTTTGCTTGAATACTCTAAACTGTTTGCTACATACTATGAAGTATTCATACACACAATTGTCAAATATTTTCCCCCTTCCATTTTATATTTCTTATCTCACTGTCCTGAAGAGCCAGAAACCAGTTTCTTTTCTCACTGTAGCACACAGCAATGTTGGTATGAAGCAGAAAATGATCAATAAGAGTTAATACATTTCTCGTCTTCACAGCATCTAATATAAAAATAAGTCAGTTTGATTACCAATTATATCTGAATGAGCAGAATCCTATCTGTTTTTCTCATTTTGCTTTGAGATTTTTTTCAGTTCCTCTTTAATTCCTGCTTGTGATTATGCTTGTATATACTACCACAAAATTGCTTGTCCTCAATGTACAAGTTGACTGTACCTAAACCAAGAGTGATAGAATCTTTAAAACAAATTGTAATAAGTGGAAGCCTGGTCCCTGGATACACAAAAGCTCCTACTTAAACCAGATTGTAAAAATTCTCATCACAATTTATTTTATTTTATTTAAAAATGACTTTTTGACCCGACCAAAAATATTTGTGCAAAAATTTTTATTTGATCTAAATTTCTCAGCGTTTCAATAAAAATAAAAATAAAAAACATTTTTTTAAACTACTGAAAGTTGTCATTTTTTTCTTTTCAATAACTAAAATATTTCTGCCATTACTGGATTGGGGGGAAAAAGGATTTAAAGCGAGAAATAAATCCCAGTCTCAAAAAAGTGAAAATTAAAATTATTTCTTTTGTTTAATTGAAAAATTATATTAACATTTTAAAAACACTCTGTTGGGGGGGGAGGGAGGAGCGTGTTAAAACACCATTTTTTGACCAATTCTAATCCCATTGACCTCATAGGAGCTGTGTGAGTGTATATGAGGCAGAATTTTGTCACATGATTTAAAATCTCATAGGTTTAGCCAAATGTATCTCTTTTCTCTCTCATTCCTGATTTTGCTTCATTTGTTTAAAATCTTTTTCTTGAAACTACTAAATATCCCACACTGTCCTAAATAAAACCTGCAATTTTTTTCTAAAATAACACGTCTGCTGAAGAAGTCATTATACAATTAATGCAGTATGGTCTCATATAAGGTTGTATAACAATAAAAACAGCTACAATAATTTGTCAATAATTTCACAGACGTATTTCTGAGTAATTTAGCCAATTAATTTTTTCTTTATAATTGTTCACCCAGTTCTAATTCTAGAGCATTAGAATTTGAAACTGTGTATGCCCAAGAGTCCTCCCTTTAAAACATATTATTTGCCTCTCATACCTTTCATGTTTGTGCTTTCCACTGTATTTCTTATCTGCACTGAAGACATTCATTTTTCTTCTACTTTTCTTTAAACTTCCTGCCTGTGATTGTCTGGCTCAATTGCACTCAGATTCTCTTAGTCACTTGATCAATATCCTAATGAAAAAGTGAGATTATAATTTAATCAGTGCTTTTTTTGTTTTTTTGTAATAAAAGGTTCCCGTACTAATATCTTGATAGTAAAATTTGAAAAATGCCTCTCCCACCCATCTTCTTTCAGTGACATGCTTCTTTCCCCTACTGGCCCTGCACCCCTCCCCCCCCAGGTGGGCAGCAGGGCCAGCAAAAAAGGTACTGGTATTCTGTACCCCTGCATACCATCATAAAAAAAGCCCTTTCTGGTGGTAGTGAACAGCTGATTTTCACATTATCTTTTTTGGGTGCTTCAGGCTTCAGTTTATTTCAGCAAATATGTGTCCATTTCCCTAAGGCCCACAAAAGACTGTCCATTTGGTTTTGGATCAGCTTCTTTCCTTGATATGCATTTTTGCCTTCAAGGCTTTTGAAAATGCATAAGAGGAACTTTCCTGTGTCTATTTTATTTCTTCTTTGTTTGAGGTAAGCATTGAAGAGGAATTCCTAAGAATACCACTCAAGTATAAGAGATTTTTTGTTGCAAAGAACTCAGGAAAATGCCATATCAAGAAAAAAAGAATAACTTCCCTAGCTATTGGAAACTCAAGTAAGAAGGATGCTAGGCAGCACCCTTTCCATGGCTAGATATAGAGCTAAATGCTTTATTTTGTTTAAATAAATGAGGGTTTTCTGTGAAATATAAATTCTTCTATTTCACATAGATTCATGATTATGGTTCAAAGTTAAACTCAATTTCTTATAGGATGATGTAAGCTGTAAACGCCTCTGGACTGGATCCTTTTTATTTTAGCCTCTAATGCATGATTATCTGTGATATATTAATAAGAATAATGACTATTATATTCCCAGAAGTCTTTTTTTCCTTTCAGTGATCTCTCTTTCTCTTTAATGAAGAAGCTAGAGTGGATAAAATATTTTATCTTGTGGATAGATTAAAAAGAAACCAGGCCAAATTCTTTACAGGTATAACAATACTGTGGAGTTGACTAGAAGAAAATGGGACCTTACATCTCCCAAGAACAGCCACTGTTTAACAGAGGATGGAGACGGATGGCAGGAGAGTGATCACTTGATCATTGCCTGTTAGGTTCACTCCCTCTGGGGCACCTGGCACTGGCCACTGTCGGTAGACAGATACTGGGCTGGATGGACCTCTGGTCTGACCCAGTACGGCCTTTCTTATGTTCTTATGTTCACTGCATTAACCAACAACACATCTAGATTTCTGCTTTAATTTCTTGACTGTTGCATTTTACATATCACTATAAATGCCTTGTAACCCTCCTGGTAGCTTTCATTTTCAGTATGAACAAAGTCCTACCTAGCATTCTGAATTCCTGTACTCTCATCATACAACAGATGTTAGGCAAATCCCTTTCTTTTTCAAATACCCAGTGATTACAGGCTTCAGTTCAATTCTCTATTTCCTCATTTATTTTCACAGATTATCTAAATCAGACACACCCAAGTAAAATGAATCTAATGATCACCTGATCAGTTCCTTAAATCTGATTCATTATAAGAAAAAGGGATGCAGTAATTATTAGGTGTATGTTCAATTGATCTTTCATGCTTAAGTCACAGTCAGGATTTATGTACAATTCAAATATAAAACCTGAAGACTTGTAAGAACTTGTACGGGCACATAGGCTGGAGGTTGTTTAAATAATAGTGGATTTGCACATAAAAAGATAGAACACATGGCTGGCAGTTGGAATTTATGAGGAACTTTATTTAATAAAATAGTGGTAATCACCTTGTGTTGCTGAATTCCTTTAGCAGTGACAAAATAGTCGCACGAGAGAAAAATGCTCTCTTAAAAAAAAACTTTTTGGAAAAAGTATAATGGCAGAGGAAATTATAGTTTTCTAAAATTCTTTTCAAATGAAGCATGGCAATAAAAATGTAGCCTGTAGATATGGTCATCACTTGCCACTGAGGCTGTCATGTTAAGTTTGCAATTTCATGTAAAAATATGCGGCTGCTCAATGTGGAAATTCCTATCAATCTTGAAAACCACTACTACAGGTCCTATAAAATATATTTCTTGTTTCCAATGGGACTAGCTGCCCAGTATATATTTCCAGCTATCATTCATGTAGGTTGTCCTTACAATCATAGCCTTTTTGGGGTGATTTTTGTGGGAAATTATTTAGGTCTGATTCTGCTTCGACTTACACCAGTATAATTCAGCTGTCTTGCTGGGGGATACTCAATGTCCTTCCCTTCATCTGTCTTTTAGTAGGCTCCAGTTTCTTCCTCCAAAAGGTAAGTGGGGAAAGAGCCCAATCATAAAAAGGAACATAATGGGATAGAGGGACAGGATTCTGGGCAAGTTTCATTGGGTTTATTGAAAAACTGACAAGTTTTTGTGGTCTTGTCTAAATTCTGGCTTGAGTTTTGTCCTGGGTTGTGAAAGCATATGATCTTTTCATGCTGATAAATTGACTGAAATTTATGCACACCCCAGTCAGTGGGTTCTGTACTGCCCTATTGACAACACTCTTTTTTTTTTAATTTTAATTTCTCTCTGGGGTCATTTTAATTGATACCTCCCCTCTGTCCCTAAGTCCCCTGGAGCTTTTTCCTAGTCATTTCTTAGCGGGGGGAGATGGCAGCTGGGGTCATGACTGCAAAGATGTTACAAATGAGAAATGGAAAGTTTTTTTCTCTCTTCCTTTCCCTATGTCACTGGTGGGCTGTTTTTTCAAGCCAAGGCACATATTTTGATGATGACTGTGTGATAATGAAAACTTGTAACTATTTTACAGGCAACTGCATAACTTCAGAACAACACACTTGGTTTCTTGTCTGGTATTTTATTTTTTAAAGTCAGCAACATTCAGTGCTGTGTTTGCATTTCAACCAAAATTTAGTTCTCTCCAGACATTCCATCTTGGTGTAAGGAGACACTTGTTACAGCTTTTCTTTTTTATTAAGCTCCCAGACTATTCTTATTGTTTAGCTGGAAAGACCTTCATCCTTTACTTATATTAAAGGATTCCATTGAGCATGAGATCATAAAAAGGACCTGAACGCCACATGTGTGAGGTAGGGATTTGACTGGGCCACCAACCCAGTGAAAGCTGCTAAATATGAATCAGTAACTAAGAAATCCTCATAAAAATCCTTTCATTACACTGCTGAATTTTAAATTTTGAATTAACAGACCCTACAGTAGTGCTCTAAGTATTAACTACTGGAATTTCCTTTTCAATTATTATTGTCCAATATTTAATATTCATATTTGAATTCTGCCTCTTCCCCCCTACTTGTTTAAATAGTTTGAATCAGTTTGATTCTGTGCACATTTTTCACACACAAAATCATCTTGTGGTTTAGAAAATAAATATGCTGAAAATCTGTATCCCACTTGGTATGACTGATGGACTGGTCATATGAACTACATCAGCAATTGAGAGTATGTGGGTATCTATTACATTTAGAGATAGGTCTTGGGTCTGAGTTTGTAAAACATTGATTCGTATTTCAGAGCCCCCAAATTTTAAAGTTGGGTTTAGTTTGAGGTTTTAGTTCAGTTGTCTACAAACATAGTGGACAGCTACAAAATTCTAGTCTGAAACTGGGTTTCGAATACCCTCAAGATACTGGAATATCTTGGTCTATCAGTAATAATACATTTTATAAAACCTTTGTAACTTGTCCACCTGCTTGTGAACACTCCTAGTATGCTGTTTCTTTTTAAAAATTACTTCACTTTTTTCCTTACAGGTTGAGGAGTGATCAAGCACTAAAACTGTCCCAGATTTATCAGCTTTACTTTTCAGTGGTTCATAGAAAAGTCTTCTTCAGCAATGATTTATATACATTCAAGCTTTGCTTTCAGTTTCAAATTCAAGTGAACCCAACCCAATATTCAAAGAATGCTCAGTTGTACGGCTGAAACAAATATATTTTGCAGGATTTTGATGCAAAAAACATAAACTGACCCAAATTCACTTAGAAAGCTCAGGAAATGTAGTAATCTCTCAAAGAAACTGGTCCAAACTTCCAGTTTACAATGAGATTTCAAATGGCAAGTTTTGCCTGAGCTTGTATTTCTTTGCAAATTTTTCTCAAAGCTAGAGCTCATATATAACAGATCTGTTATTTTTACTGTGCAGTGGCTTCTTTTAAAACATGTATTTTTAAGTAGTTTTCACCTCAGACATTGTGAGTTTCTATATTTAATTTAGGAATGACAGATGAGACCTGACCTGGAATCCTGAATCTCAACACACTACACTTTTAGGAGGGTTCAAAATCCAGAACTGAACACAGGTCTGAATTTTACATAGATAATTTTCCTCTCTAGTGGACTAAATCAGAACCTCAATTTTCAACACCTCTAGACAGTAAGAGGTAGGGGTGAGGATGGAATTTGTAATCTGAATGTAATCCCTGTCAAAATTTTGCACTTTCGGCCAATCTCTAAGGAGTCTCCTTTTTCACAACCCTCCCCATCACGGCCCTCTGCCCACTGCCTCACTGTGTCTGGACCTCTACATGTATCACATGCATAACTGAGAGGTGTCTGTATCAGAAAGGGACTGAATAAATTATGGAATGTGTTTTTTACAAACATAAAAATTGTGGAAAGGTGCATGCTGTAGTTTCTGAAAGCAGTAGTGGAAATTTCATCTACCGTATCATGTATGTTTTGTAATGAAAATGATACCAATTTAATTATCTAGTGATTCCTTATTGTCCAGGCTTTAGGATTTTTCTTGTTAGCTGTTCATAAACCTTTTTCTTTTTCCTCTAATGTCAATAGCATTTATTGTCATGCAGTAGAGCAGGGGTTCTCAACCTTTGCAGGGTCCCAACATGATACAACAACTGCCTCCCACCCCGGCAGCTCTGCATCTGCACCTCACCTCTAGCAGCCCTGCATTATGCATTTGTAGCCCTGCAGCCCACGTCTCTTCCCCCAGCCTGACCCCAAAACTCTTCCCCCCAGCTCCACTACTTCTTCCTCCAACTTTCTCCCGGCACCATCTCCACATATCTTTTTCCCCGGCCCAACTCAGCATCTCTTGTCCCCAGCTCCGCCAACTCTTTCCCCCTGGCCCTGCCACCCCACGTCTCTTCCCCCTGGCTCTTCCCGTGACCACACCAGGAGGGGTCTCTTCCCTTGGCTGCTGGTCACCCTGCTACAACGCCCCCCCCCCCAGTCCCTCCACCTCTTTCCCCTGGCCCTGCCACCTCTTCCTCCAGTCCCACTGCCTGCCACCTTTTCCCTCGACTGCCCTCTGTCACTCCCATCCCAACCCCACTGCCCCTCCTCCAGCCCCAGCGTCTTTCACCCCAGCCCTGCTGCTTATTTTCCCTACTTACCTGGTCGCCCCGCCACCTCTTCCTCCAGCCCCACTGCCCACTGCCTCTTACCTCTGGCCCCACTGCCTTTTACCTCGGCTGCTTGGTTGCCCCTCTGCCACTTCTCCCCAACACCACTGCCCCCTCCAGTCCCAGCATCTTTCCCCCCAGCCCTGCTGCCTCTTTCCCAGATTCAAAGTGCTGGCCAATGAAATCACTGCTTGACAGCACGGCGTGGCACATGAACCATGAACAAGAAAATAAATAAGTAGGCGGGGCCTGCATGGGGTTTGAGCCAATCAAAGGACAGCTGGGGTGGGACTGAGCCAACCATATGCCAGCAGCTCGCTGACTGACAGTGAGCAGTGGTGGGGATGGTAGCTCTCCCAGGAGCCCAGCTTGCTGTGACTGAGAATCTGATTGGCTGCTAGACCTGCAAGCAGCTGAGCTGGGATTGGTTATAGCGCTTTCTTTGTTTCCCTTCTCTCTGACGCAGATGTGTCTCCCTGCCTGCCTGCAGCTTGCTACCTGTGCACAGCTCGGCAAGGGGTGGGGTGAAGCAGGCTTAGTCCATGACACACTCACTGCTTTGCTGCGACACACTTTTGTGTCCTGACACAGTGGTTGAGAATCACTGCAGTATGTCTCACTACATGTTCTGAAGAATACTGGGGAATTCAAAATGTTACATAAGGTTATGTTAACAGCAAGTTGCTAATTTGTGTAAACATGTCAGATTCAGCAATTTAACATAATTACACCTTGCAGATTTCTATTTTTGTTAAAAATATGGATAAATGTTTTGAGAATGAGAGACCAGGCCAGGGACAGAAATATATCTATATGAATGTATAGATGACTAGATTTTTAAGGTCAGAAGGAACCAATATGATCATCTAATCTGGTCTCCTGCACAATGCAGGCAACAGAACCTCTTTCCCACTTCTGCAATAGACTTTTAACTTATTATTGAGTCACTGAAGTCCCCAAGTCATGGTTTAAAAACTTCAAGGTACAGAGAAACCACCAGCAAGTGATCCATGCCACACACACTAAAGGGAAAAGCAAAAAAAAACCCAGGGTCCCTGCCAATCTGCCTTGTGGGAAAATCGCTTCCTGGCCCCCTTGTGTAGTGATTAGCTAAAAGAATAGAAAGGAGGGGAAACAAATAAAAGAATAGAAAAGATTAGCAATCAGCTAATCTCTGAGCACATCGGCAAGACTCACCAGCCAGATACTCAACAAAGAATTCTCTGCATCAACTCGGAAACCCAATCTCACATCCCATTAAAGGCCATTGGCATATATACCACTAGTAGTCAAAGATCAGTTAATTTCCAAATTAAACTGTCCCATCTTACCATGATATATGTATATGTATGTATGTGTATATATTCTGTCACACAAGAAAAGCTGAAACTTTGTCCCTTGACCATCTTAGCATACTTAGCACTGGAGATTGAAGGGAACAATTTATGGATAAAAGCAGGTAGTTGATTTTGTTGTAGCTGCACATTTTAAGATATAATACCTGAAAATAAATCATAGTGCTTTAGTATTCTTTGCTCATGCTCTATTTTAAATCATTCTGCTGCTTTAAAGTCAGAAATCCTTGCAGGTTTGTGTAAAATCCCTTTGCATTTTACTGAGCTATCTGTTCTTTCTCATTGAATAACTGTAGGAATTAGTCCTCTTCTCTTATTGTAATTCATAGATATAGTTTGAAGCAGCAGTTACATAGTTATTTAATGCTGTTTTGATCATGGATGAAAAATCATGTCAGTAAAAAAAGAAACAAAAATGTACTTCTCTCCCTAGAGGATAAAATGTCATCTTAGTCTTTTGCTAGTTGTTATAATAAAATCCAGTTCTGATACCTAATAATGACTTTATTTTAATTTTTTGGGCAGAATATGTGAGAAATAATTTTCTTGCAAAAGTTTTACTGTATTTTCTTATTTGCCATATTTTTGACCATGAATTGGTGTCTGTAAATTATTGATTTGATGTGTCTTGTGGAGGTTTACAATACATGAAAGATGTAGGCTAAGAAAGTCACATTTGATTAATGGTAGAGGTTCTTTGATTTGTTCCCCTCTTTCTATTATTTTCCTGATTCTTGTTTAGGATAAAAGAAAGCAGAGATTAACTGGCAGAGTTTTGCTTCAGAGATTAAATGAAAAGAATTTAAAACTAATGAGATATAGTTAAGAAGGTTGAAGCGATACAAATAGCCTCAGAAATTGAGACTTTTAATTTCATTGAAACAGGGAGATTTGCATCCCTCTTTCTTTCTTTCTTTCTTTCTTTCTTTCTTTCTTTCTTTCTTTCTTTCTTTCTTTCTTTGAATAAGCTGCATTAGAAAAGAACTGAACCAGTTCAAACAAAGCCAAATATTCTGGAATATGGGATCTGCCATAGGAAGATGGGTTTTTGTATTACTCACTAGGAAAGAGCAAAATTCGAACAATTTATTCTACTTGAAACCCCTGAAATTGGAGTTCAGAAAAAATGAGAATTAGAAAGAACTACTCCTGCATTTGGATTTGGAAAACCAACACGTGACCAACAAATCTTAGTAAAACTTACATTACATCTCTGTTACCAAGATACTATACTTAAGCACGCCTATCTTTCAAAGATTGCATTTGGATGTACCAGGAACATGTGAACTGGTTCAAATATGAGGATGGGAGGAAAGGTAGCTGAAGAGGGCACTTTTGCACTTTGTCTATTTATAAAGAGTGGACTGCCATAAACAGGTGAGAACCTTCCATTCTCTCCTGGTTATTCAGGCTTGGGCCACTCTACAAAGTTAGGTCAATCTAACCTAAGTTGATGTGTTCAAAACTAAGTTCAACTTAGTTTTGCATACACCCTCACCTACATTGGTCTGCTGACAACATAGACACACCATAACACCAACGCAATAACATGAACCTCACAAACAACACAGAGTGAAAGTCTACCTACTTCCATTGATGCAGTACTAATGTAGGCACTGTGTTACATGAGTCAACCCTAACTGTCCTTCAGCAGCTATTCCACAATGCTCCTGTTCCCATGACAACTGTCCCTGCAGTCACAATTTTGAGCTCTATATGCCAGGGATCATCAACTATCCAAATATTGAAGGCTCATCCACTTAAAAAACCTAAGCATGTTGCTAACATTTTTTCTGGCTTTGCAAATGTTCAACTATGCCAGCTTAGTGCAGATAGAGAGCTACACATAGACATGCTCCTGTCTGAATTAGGGCAGAAGTCCTGAATCTCCATGGCCTGTGGGAAAAGCATCATGTAGGACTGTGGGAATTTTAAAAATATTGTGAAAGTTATGGGATGAACTAAGCATTGTGGGAAGGAGATAGAGAAGGAGTGTGAAAATTTGACTCTTTGTTCCCAGAAATCCCTGGGCAAATTGCTGATATCTCAGAAAACACTGTAAACCATTGCACAAAGCAGTGTGAGTGTACTATGTAGCATGGGGCATTGTGGAATTCGCAACCACTCACAATAAGGACGTGTAACACTGACACAAGTGACCAAGTATGCATATACCTGAGCAAACTTTTTAGGTTAGATAAAACCTCAGTGTCTTGCAGACCCTCCAGATCAGATCAGTTCCTTGCCCTTGCCCTGAAGAGGGCCAGGGGAAAGATGAAATAATCCCCTGAATTTTTTTTCTTCAATTTTTAGGGTGCTTTTGAAATGAAGCTTGGAGGTGCAAAATTGAGATTTGACTGATTTGGGGGGAAACAGTAGTTGACAAGTTCTTCCCTACAGATTTCAGGTCAACTCTGCCTTTGAATCATACTTTCCTAACTTCAGGCTTTTGGACCGAAACCAAGATTTTGTTGAGAATTTTCACCTTTGCCTCCAACATCTCATGACTTTCAGTGCTATAGTTGTGAAAGTGACACCACAGAGGGGAAATCAAGATTTGAAGGACTTAGTGGTTGAAAAACCCCAGTCACATGGGGTTAGAAGGATGGATCTCATTAAGGCAAACTGCAAAAAGGACAATGCTTAACTTTTGAGACCCCACCTTTGTCTGCAGTCATTTGATTTAATCCTTGAATAAAATAAATAAACAAACACCACATGAAGAGAAAATTCACATAGTTTTGGCTACTGGCACATCTAAACTCTAGGGGCAGGGTATGGAGAGCAGCAGCCAACAAGCAAATCTGAGGATCTTTGATTTCTCACTGTAGGCAGGTATGTCTTGCTTAGAGCTCTTATGAGCAAGCCTGATCTCAGAAGGTTTCCTGCAGAAATGTTCAGAGAAATATCTGAGTTTGAGATACTGATCTGAAGCAAACTGAGCCTCTGAACCTTTTGAGCTTTGCCCGTTGCTGTGGTTTAGATTACACCCGTTTGAACCAGTTCTGTTCTCAAGGTAGTACAGGGACAAGTAGGGGGTCCCTTACACTGCAGAAGTTTGCATTCCCGCTGTTACATGATCTCTTTCTGTGAAATCCTGAAAGCCATTTTTCAATTTGTCTGTGCCTGTGAAACAGCTGGAAACTGCATTCACAGCACTGGGAAAATCAAACACACAGCAAACAGCAGTGCCCCCATGATGCAAATCTGTCTGTACTGTGCACTTACCACATTTCAGAAAAAGTCAGAAACATAGGAATGTGTGTGTGTGGTGCAGGTTGGGGGTCAGTTTGTTAGCAATATATTAGTTATTGATGTTAAGAATAATGGGAGCCATTTATTACACGGACTTGGGGACAGGTCTAAGACTAGCTTTGATGATGACTTCCAGCTAATGAGCATACCTGGCAGTCCCCACACAATGGCTTGAATCACTGTCTATGTCAGTGAACGGCCCTGGATCTCCTTCAAGTGCCTGATCCAAGGAATCTCACTGATTTCAGTGGCTTAGGATCAAATGCTAATGGGCTCCAAGTCACAATAGCCAAAGGTCTATTTATTTTTAAGGTCTAAGTTATGTATATATAGCACATTCATATTTTCAAATAATTTTAATTGGTGTTTGAAAGTAATAAAAAGAAACATTACTGGGTACTGCAGCTCCACTATTACCAGGTAGCCATAAGACTATTTTTACCTTCTAAAACAAGGGCGGGCAAACTACCGCCCACAGGCCAGATCTGGCCCATGAGCACCTGTGCTCCGGCCTGTGCTCCTTCTCCCTCTCCATCTCCCTCTCCCACTCCCCACTCAGCTCCAGCCAGGTGTCCTGCTGAAGGAGGTGTAAGGCAAGCGAAAGATTTTGTGATGGTATAACAGTAGCAGGCAATGGAGGCCCCCCAAACAACTTAAGGATACTTCGCAAAGTTATGTGGTAAACAAGTAATCATCTAGTTGTTAAATTGTAAAATTAAGGTAGTGGGAATCAACAACCAAGGAGACAGTCTATGTGACTAGGGGAGGCCTGATCACCCCTCCCTGTGAGTGATGAGCTATAACAATAGCTCATTCCCAGGCCTAAATTGGACTTCACTGCAGGATCTTGAGAAGAGAGGCCTCAGACAACACACTCCCCTGCTGAAGCCCGCGGTCGCAAAGGGGTCCCTGACTGCTGATGGGGTTGTAAGCCTGTCTATATTACTTTGATTTTAACTCTGGGTATCTCACTTTATCTGGGTATTAGTTAAGTAATCTGTTAGTTAATAAACCATGTTTTATCCACTATTTGCATCTCAGTGATAGTTGCTACTGGAATCCTGGACCTGAATCTCACTTGGTAGTGGGGAACATGAGGAGCGATGCAGGAAGCTCTGAAAGGCACAGAGCCTCTTACGCCCTTCCTCTGAAAGTCCAGCCCAGTGCCCCCTCCACCCCACAAAGGCAAGGGGGAGGCTGCCCCAGGTCAGAGCCAGGAGGGAGAGTAAGTGCTGGGGGGGAGGGGGGCAGTACCTCACAGAGAAGCAGAGCTAGAGCCAGTTGGGTGCTGCCTCCTGGGTCCTAGTGCTGGAAATCTTCAGTTTCTATGTGTGCTCTGCTGTCCAGCCCCAGCATACATAGAAATGAAAACCAACTGCAGCACAAACCATGCAGGAAAGGAAGCTAACGTGGGTCTAATCATATCCTCTTGGACAGCTGGGCTAATGGCCAGCCACTGGCGCAAGAGCCCTTCCCTTCTGAGTGCCTGGTTCTTTCTTCCTGGGAGGCGGCTCTGCTGTGACCAGAGGTTAAAGTAGGCCGGAATGCCCTGGAACACCAAATTTTGCAGGCCAGCGTTCTGGGACCTGCTCTGCCCTGCAGGGAAGCTGCTGCTCAGCTTGGAGCAGCAGCTGCTGGCCAGGCTGGGGAGTTTTCAAAATTCCCACCCTGAGCATGCTCCATGCTCAGGGCGAGAGCAGCTTCCTGGCCAGCGCAACGGCAGAGGCCCCTGCAGCTATCCGGCCAGGTAAGTTGGGGGCGACGGAGGGGAGAGTGCTGGGGACCTGGGACCGGGAGGGTCGGAGAGCCGACGGGGGGCTGGGAACGGGGGCTGGGAGGGTCGGAGAGCCGATGGGAGGTCAGGGAACAGGGCTGGGGACTGGCAACAGTGCTGGGGACTGAGAGGGTCAGAGGCTGGGGAGCCAATGGAGAACTAGGGGGTGGGGGAATGGAGGTCGGGGAGCCGTTCAGGGGTTGGGGACCAGGAGGGTTGAGGAGCCAGGGCCAGGGAGCTGCTGAGGAATTGGGGGTCCGGGAAGCACCCGGGCAGTGCCCGGGCCGGACAGAATTCGGGTTCAGGGACTCTAATGGGGACTGGGTGTGTGGGATGGGTTCCCCTGGGAGGCTCCATGCTGGGGGTGCCAGCCCAGCCCAGCCCAGCCCGCCTCCTGCAGCTGGGAGCCTGGCTATAGCTGCTTGCTTCCCCTCCGGGCTTGGGGATGTATGCAGCCCTTTCTTTCTTTCTTTCTTTCTTTCTTTCTTTCTTTCTTTCTTTCTTTCTTTCTTTCTTTCTTTCAAAACAAAAACAAAAACCTTTAAAAATAAATTTTAATTAAAAACCTTTATAAAAAGGTTTTTAAAAAACCTTTCTAAAATTAAATTTCAATTAAAAATCATTCAAATTCAATTAATTAAAAATAAAACCAATTAATTTTAGTTACAATCAATTTTAATTCAATTAATTAATTTTTAATTTATTTTTAATTAAATAAAATGGCGGCCCTTCAAGGTTTTAAAATCTGTAGTTTGGTCCCTCAACCAAAAAGGATCGGAACTACTGATTTATAATGCAAAATTTTAATTGTGTTCATTTGCTTATTCTTTGTCTTTCTAAAGATACTGCTATATTGGGGGGGAAGAAGTCCTGTGGCACTCTGAAAAACTAACACATGTATTTGTTAATTTGTAAATTTGTTCGTCTTTAAGGCTATGTATACACTTGTAAATTTAGGTCGACTTAGCATGTCCACACCTAAATTTTAAGTCGACTTAGGGGGGACCCTATGAAGTCGACCTCGAGCGTCCACCCTGGATGCCTAGGTTGACTTCTAGGGGCTAGGGGAACCTTGGACAAGTCCACGATGGTGGGGGGGGCACCCCTTGCCAAGTGCCAGGGGGCTCAGCCTTTGCCCCATTGTACCTGGGGACAATGGGGCAAAGGGGGACAGGGACCCTGGCAGGGCATGGCTCTCCCTGTGCCACCCCCCTGGCAGGGAGGGCAGTGGGGGAGTCCTGGAGAGCCCTAAGTTGACTTAGAGTTGACTTAGGGCTACTTCACATATACACTGGTTTAAGTCGACTTTAGAAAGTTGACTTAAGCCTAAAGTCGACTTTAAACTAGGTTTAACAAAGTCGACTTAATTTTCCTTAAGTCGACTTAAGCAGGCTGTTTAAGTCAACTTAAGGAAAGTGGTGTACATGCAGAGTAAATCAACTTAATTTACAAGTGTAGACGAACCCTCTGTGCCACAGGACTCCTTGTTTGTTTGGCTGGTATAGACTAACATGGCTACCCCTTTGGATCTTGAATGGAAGTAATTCTAAAAGTGTATTCTAAAAGTAAATGTGTGTTTTGTTCAGGACCCTAGAAAGATGTCATAAGGCTACCCAGCAGTGCTGTCTCAAGTTCTAATAATAACTCCTCGTATGAAAAGATTTCAGTGACACATCCCTCAGGCCAATAGCCTAGTCCTTATGTGGCCCTTGTGGAGATTTGAGTTTGAGACCCTTGTCCTAGATAGTGTTATTAAGTTATCATGCATTTAACATCTTTTATTTGGGTGGTGGTCACTCACCATCCAGACCGTATTACTTCACAGCAGTTAAATGGTGTTGATATGGGTTGTGTTTTGCATACCAATGTTGTTTGTGCTCACACAATAGACTATATATCTGTGGAGATGAAACATAGTTTGTATTCTAGTGTCATTTCTCAGCAAATTTCTGTTTTAATTGATGAGAGTATGAGTTTAAGTAAACTTTCTTGGCTTGTAATTTAGTTGTGCATAACTTTTGATTCAAACATTGGTCCTGTTACATTTTTTTCTTGATCTGATTGAACATAGGCAGCAATGATGGTGGTGGTGTAGTATTAGCTTTCCTGCAGTGTTTGACAGCACATGGGTTCATGGAGGAATTTCTCAAAGATAATTGGATTGGTTTAGGTGTAGATGGAGCCTCTGTCATGTTAGGCAGTAAGGCTGGTGTTTGCTGCAAAATTAAAAACACGATTTCCACTTTTGATAAGTTGGCGTTGTTTTAATTATTGGTTGGAATGGGCCGTGGCTGATGTTATCAAATGCTGCAGTGAAGTTAATCATTTTAAATCATTCGTGGATTCAATGTATGCTCTGTCCAGTCAGTCACAGAAGTGCTTGAGAGAGTTGGCTGACTGTGTGAGGGGTCTGGAAGTCCAGCTTAATAGGATTGGATGTGTACTTGATGTATGTTGGGTTGCCTCCAGCTGCCACACTGTACGAGCTGTTTGGCAGTTATATGCAGCCCTCCATAGCCACTTCTTGAAAAAAATCAACTGATTTCTCATGGTAAGGGAAAGATAAAGCAAAAGTTGCTGGCATGGCAAAAAATCTGGAGAATCCAGTTTTTGTTAAAAATTTGGGTCTCATGCTTGATGCTCTGGAGGAACTTGCAGACCTGTCCTTGGTGTTGCAAAAATCTGATGTAACATTATCTACAGCAAGTAAGTCGATAAGTTGACAAGTTTAGGTGTTTATATCTCACACAGAGTGTGATTCAGAGCTCTACCAAGAGGCTTGTGAGGCGATTGCCGTAGGTTGCTTTAAAGGTGTATGTGTAAACATGTCTGTGAATGCTGGCAAGCAAACTGAAATTTCTAAATGTCAGTTTTGCCAGGCCTTAGCGGACTGTATGAATGCTAGATTGTTCCCAAACTCAGAAAAACATCTAAGGAGTGCTGTTGAAGCATTTGACCCATCACATTTCACTACAGAGCTGTCACTGGAATTTGGTGAAAGTGACTTAAAATTTTTGTGTTCCAAGTTCGGCATTGCATTTAATGAAGTGAAATATGCATATCGGGAATATAAAGATCGCAATACTTATTGTGTTATTCAGTATTTGCTAGTTTGTGACAATAACTGAGATAGACATAAATGCCATATAAAATTATAAATATTTTTATGGAGAGATAACCAATGCATATGGTACTGAGAAGTGGTTGCAAACGCCTACCTGGGCTGGGGCCCGCACATGCATGAAGGGGGCCTGGACAATACGGGAAGGGGGCCCAGAGATTAGAAGGGTTCCGGGTCCGTCAAATTATACTTTAACCACTGGCTGTGACTCCTGGAGCTGGGCAAAGGTGTGGGCTAATGTCTAGCCTGGGTTCCCTAGAATGGGCTGCCTAGGAGTGTGAGGGCAGGGATCCCCCCAGCCCTTGGTCTGCCCCCAGCCCTCCTGCTGTGGCTGCACTGAGGCTGAAAGCTGCCTCCAGCCCTAAAGGAGTGGGGGGAGGGCAAGGCTGGAGGGCTGTGATCCCCTCTCTAGTCCCCTACTAGAACTGAACACAGGGAGCCACAGCCAGGGCTTCCAAGTTCCCTGGCTGGATGATTCACAACACAACGGCATTCCCATTCCCTCCCATTCCCTCAGCATTGCACTGTGAGTGAGTGAAGGAGGGTGGGGAGGAAGCCAGGGGGATTCCTGGGTCTTGGGGTGCAGGCTAAGGGCTGGATGGAACCTACTGGTGTGGCAGCTGTTGCCCCCAAGTCTCCTGATGCAGCTTCAGAGGCTGAAAAAACCTACCTCCAGCCCTGAAGAAGTCATGGAGGAAGGGCAGGACTGGGGGCTGCAACTCACCCCCCAGCCCAGCTCAGCTGTCCTGCTACTGCTTGTGGCATGGCATGCAGTGCAAATGGCCATTGCTGCCCTGCAGCGAAGAGAGATAACAGAGAAGCACCTCCCTATCTCCAACCCCCTTCCCTGCCCTGTTTTGCTGTTACCCTTCCTGCCCCACATGGGGGTAGGGGGTGGCTTCAAGGCATGGGAAGAATGGGGCACGGGGGGGGGAACAAACGTGGACTTGGCCCCCGGGCACCAGAAACCCTCACTATGCCACTGCCTTCGGCCCCCGGCCAGCTCCACGGCTCTACCCCAGGGTGGCTCTGTGCCTCTCCTCAGGCCGGCTCTGTGTCCCCCCCTCAGGCTGTCTCTGTGCCCTCCCACCGGTCTCTGCCCACCCTGGGCCCCGGGCCCGCTTTCCCCTGCCTCCATTGGCCCACCTGTGAATATTATTGCCCGCCCCGCTTTAAAATAAAAGTATCCCATATTTTCAATAACCATTTTAAAGAACTTGCAGTTCAAAATGCTATATATATTACTGCCAGGTAGACCATAAGCACTCTTAAAATTTTTAACCAGCACTTCGAGACACCCCACCTGGGGAGAGAGCTTAGTTTTCAATGCTCTCCCTGCGTTTGAGCTTAAGTAAAGCTTAAGAAAGGTTATAACACTTGCTGTTATTTTAAAACACCCAATTCACACTACTGTTTTGAAAAACTCCCATAAGTAATATGGGAATATTATGAAATAGCATGGTTTCAAAAACTCCTATTCTCCTTTTAGCCATCTTCTCCTACCTGCAGAATCCTAAATTCAGTCCATGCCTTGGTTATGAAGATGACAAAATATATAGAAACAAAATAATCCTGCTCCACTAACATGTGAAAAAATTCCAAAGGGGTAGCCGTGTTAGTCTATTGTAGAAAGACAACAGAGTCCTGTGGCACTTTTAAAGACTAACAGATTTATTTATCGCATGAGCTTTCGTGGGAAAACCACGAAAGCTCATGCGATAAATAAATCTGTTAGTCTTTAAAAGTGCCACAGGACTCTGTTGTCTTCCATGTGAAAAAATAGTCATCATAGAAACATAAAAATTGCTATAAAAGAACAGGCCAATGCCCTGTCATGAATTGTTATTGTGAGCTAAATTTTCATCTGGAGTCAATAGGACCACGACAATTTATATCAGCTGAGGACCCTGTCTTCTGTCTCCAGCTGCTTCAGTAAAAGATGATCCCCTCTCTCTTTCTTCTCACAATCTATCTCATTTAGCAGTGCTGAATCAGAGGGTGTGTAAGTGGCCGCCGCCATGAGTCAGTTTTAGAAAATCGGGCCCTTGGTGATCATCTTATTTACTGAAGAATAAGGAATAATAGCCTTTTTCATTGTTTTCCAGCTAGTGTCACTTCAGGTGCAATTGTTGTTGAGCTAATTAGACTGAAAACTCGCAGGCATGGACTGTTTTTTCTTCTTTGTCTTGTGCAGCACTGCCCTTAATGTTAAATAATATTCCAGCCTTGAAAAATTCTTCTTGCCCAATGTGAGTTATTCTTTTATACAGGCAAATAAAATACCATCAAGTTTATTTTTATCATCAGTCATGATAGCAAGGTAACAGCAAATAGTAACTGGAAATTTTCCTGAGCTGATAAAAAATGTGCATGACAATTCTGCACAGCAGAACAATTATAAAAATACTTTTTCTTTGTGTATCCCCACTATACAGTACAGAGAAGACGAAAATTCGGGAAAAGCTATATGGAGAGAGGTAACATATGAAATATAGTCATATAATCTTCTGTCATTCCCAGCCCCCTCTAATGCCTCCATGCCAACTCATGGAAGTTTCTCAAGGAAGACAGTGAAAGCAAACTAATATAGATATATAATTTTTATTTCAAATGAGAATTTGTAGTTACAAGAAAGAGAGAGAGATTGGCATGGAAATTTCACTTTCCCCATCCAGCTCAATCCTACCCAGAGAAAGCATGTCTCTGTGTGGGATGAGACATAAGAGGGTGAAACACTTTCTAAGAACACTAATTCTCAGCAGAACAAAAAAGAGCAGTTTATTTACCTTCATGTATGAATCTCAGATACAGTTCCCTATCAAATAAACAAAAATAAGTGAATTTTGAACAAAATTATATTTACCTACAACAAAATTAAATGTATGTTGAAGATTTTTTTGAAAACGCTGTTCAAAATTGAGTGTTTTATACACTGTTATAAATGGGAAAGATACTTTCCTCTATTATACAATTAATTTATTTAAAAGGAAGTTGGTAAACTCAGTGGAATATGCTCAAAAAAGCCAACAAATAGAAGAATAAACAAGAAGTCCTGTGGCACTTTTAAAGACTACCAAATTTATTTATTTGTTAGTCTTCAAAAGTGCCACAGGACTCCTTGTTTGTTTTAACAAAAACCGAGAGTCCTGTGGCACCTTAGGCTATGTCTACACTGGGGAATTTAGGTCGACTTTACTAAGTCGACTTTAATAAGGTGACTTTAAGACAACCTTATTAAGTCGACTTAGAGAGTCCACACAGGACTCCTAAGTCACTTAAAGTGAGCCATACTAAGTTGACTTAGAGAGTCTATACTAGACTCTCTAAGTCGACTAGTTAGGACGAGTGGGAGGCGAGGGTCCTTTGGCTAGGAGGGATCTCCCCAGGCAGCAAGCCCCGGAGTGGTCCGGGGCAGAAGGCAGTGTGGAGCTCCCTTCTGCCCTGGACCACTCGGCTCCCTTCTGCTCGGGACGTCTCAGGTCCCGGGCAGAAGGGACCCCATCTAGCCGGGACCGCTCAGGTCCCGGGGAGAAGGGAGCCCCGCGCTCCCTCCTAGCCAGGACCGAGTGGTCCTGGCCAGGAGGGAGCATGGGTCCCGGGGAAAAGGGAGAAGTCGACTTAGGGCGTCCATGCTGCTGAAGTCGACTTAAGCAGTAAAGTCGACTTAAAACTCGGTTTTACAAAGTCGACTTTACTTTTCCTTAAGTCGACTTAAGCAACAGCTTAAGTTGATTTAAGGAAACTCCAGTATGGACGCAGAGTAAATTAAGTCGACTTAAGCAGGCTTAAATCGACTTAATTTACAAGTGTAGACACACCCTTAAAGATTAACTAATTTCTTCAGGCATAAGAAATTACTTAATCTTTAAGGTGCCACAGGGCTCTCATTTTTTGCTGTACACAGACTAACACGGCTACCCCTCTGGAACTTGTTTTTTTGCTGAACTAGATTAACACGGCTACCCCTGTAGAACTTGTCAACAAATAGAAGAAGGTTGAAACCTCCACAGGAACTCTTTTATATTTGTTGGTTTTATGTATTTAGGACCAGATTATTCAGAAGAGGTCAATAGCCAACACCTTTTATTTTAACACCTAAATGAAGTGCCCAGATTTTCAATAGAGCTCAACACTTACCTTTGAGCACCTTCGAAAATCTGCCCCCAGTTGTTGGTTCAAAGCACTACCGAAAATCTAGAACTCAGCAACTATGCACTATTAATAGCTTTTAATACAAGATGTGCTGGAAATTCCATTTAAAGTTTCAAGATGACATTGATTATAACTCTTTATTTTTCTTATGTGATAACTTTTATTTACTTGATCCTTTTTATGCAGAAGCTACAGTTTTTATAACAGAAGAATAGCTAATCTTAGAAATTTCAAATCTCACATATGGCTAGCCCACCACAAGCAATAGCTGTTATGCAAATATGAGTGAAAAACTATTATGATGTTCTAATTTATAATCAGTCACTAAAATGGACTTCATGCACACACAGAAAAAATATAAGTTTAAAGAGGTGAAATTATCTGTGGCCTTATAGAGTTCTGCAAACACTCGTGTACTTTTATGTAAATCCTAGTCCTGCTCCCACTGAAGTCAATATCAATATTCCCATTGGCTTCAGAGAGAAAAAGCTCAGAATGAAGTGGTGTAGGTAGGTCATCTGTGTGTCCATAAATTGTCTGAGTTTAAAATATCTTGAATTATTATCTTAATAAATATAACCTATGAGTGAAAAAGGAATTTTTTTCCCATTTGTTCTTCAGAGTTTCCATGAGAACCTTAACCTCTTTATTTTCTAAACACTTACAGGTTTAAAATTAAACCCATATTATCTCACAGTGTAGATTTTTTTAATGAAGGCTGGCCATGCAAATTATCCACTCCTTTAGCAATTTAGCTGTTTTGCCAGTATTGCTAGATCAATTTGTTAATAGTAAGTGACCAGTATAGGAATTAGATAATATTGGGAGTATACTTTTGCTTCCGAGACAAAATATTGTGATCTCTTTGTCTTGCAGTTGGATATTTCTTTTCCAAGATTTAACTAACACATTTAAATCTCTAAAATTCTGTTCCCAGTGATGTGATCTTTATTATTCTTAATATTTATTTTTTTCTTTGTGTTCCAGTCAGGTGTTGCTTTCTTTTTCCTTTGCATTCCAAAATACACACACGCTGTCCTATAAGTTTTTGGCTATGTTGCTAGTTCCACTATGAAATGGAACAATAACTTTTAAAATATTAGTTAAAAATACATAAGTTAAATATATTTTTGTGTGGAAAGATTGGAATGTGTCCAAGTTTTAAAGGGGGCTATTTTGAATGGCAATAAGACTGGTTATCACGTTGACACCCTTGATCTAGGATTAGTAACTCATGTATGAGTATATACTCCAACAAATATATAGAATGTATTATGGACTCAATTGATTTACTTCCCAGAAAAATAAACTATTAGATCTTTGTTTTCATTTCTATGTTTTTCCCTTGTTCTTTTTTGTCTTAAATGATTTCCAAAACCCCATGCATATGGGAGGTAGCCTCCCCTACTGCTTTACAGCAAGGCTTCCTACTGCTATGGAAAGCAGTAATTAGTCAGAGAAACAATGGCCACATTATAACACAAGTTTTTTTCCCTCAGTATAAAAGCTTAGTTAGAACCGTTTGTTACATTCATTGCTTTCCTAAGCTGCTTATTCATTCTTTGCAGTATATTTTAATTTTAAACAATTATTTAGAAGATATAATGTCGACTTGATAAATAGTAGCTTTTTCTGCATTTTGGAATATGATTTTAAAATTAACCATTGCAAAATAAACTTGAAAGATCTCTGAAAGTTATAACCCAATTTTTTTGTCGTGGGTGAACTATCATTTTTGTCATGGGGTGAACTGTCAGTGGGCAAACCGAACCATTTAAACTATATACCCTCTCTGAGTTTACCAATTCTCTCTAAAGTTTTTCTAATGTAAAGGACTATGGTTTGCACTTAAATTCTAAATTCAGGATCTGTTTAACATCATGTTCTCACTCTTTTTCATCATTTTACTTCCCAGAAGGATTTAGCACTAATACCTTCTAATTTTATTTGATCTATCCTGAGCCAGGTTTGATCAGTATGTTCAGAAACATTAATGTTAAATGTGGACTTTCTTAAATTGGTCAAAGCACTACTGAGACCAGCTATGACTCAAAAGTTTTCTTCCCTGCCCTCAAACTCCAGGTGAAACATAGTCAGTTGCTTGTGATTACAATAAACTACTGACTTTATACACATATCAGAGCCTTTTGAATTTTGGCAGTTTAACTTTGCTCATGTTTATTTCAATATTTTCTTCAGTTTTAATCCACATGAGTTAATAGTCCTAAATTTGACTTTGAATTTTAGAACTCAGTGAACTAAGAATTTCAAAGTGAAATTAAAAAGCAAAACAAAACAAAACACCACAAAACATGCCCTGGGTGTCAAAACCATCCAAAACCATTTCAATCCAAAGTGTAAATTACCCCAGATTTGCTCAAAACCAATTTGACTTTTTCACAGGTTTCAACTAAACTCCAAATCAGTTGTGTTCATGGTTTCATGTTTCATTACAAACACTGTATGCAGTTGTAATAGTTAGCTACTTTGGAACCCAGTTGCGCTTTTAATAGGCCTGGGTGGAAAATACCAGATGTTTTTTGTTGAAATTTTTTGGGGAAAAAGTTGTCCATTTCTTTTTTTTTCAGAATTCCTTATTTGCATTTTTCAAGGTTTTTTTAAAGCTAAGATGAAAATACCATCAGTTTTTTAAAGAAACAATTACAGTTTTTATTTATTTTTGTGTAAACTGAAAATGTTTGGATTTTCAATATGTCATATATTTAAAAAAAGAAAAGAAAATTTCACCACAAATAAAGATGTTTCACATAAAATATTTTTGACAAAAGAATTTTGACCAGCTCTGTTTTCACCTGGTACTCTTAGCTCACAAATTTAGGATTATTTAATCTATTGATTAATCATATATTTTGAGAATTTCCAAAGATTTCAAATTATTTAGAACTCAGTCCTTCAAAGACTTTTGCATGTGCTTAACTTTACACACACCAAGTTATGCCATTGACTTTACTGTGCATAAAATTAAGCATGGACATATGTCTTCACAAGTCTGGGTCCTCATAAATCAATTCTGAATCATTCAGCAACATATAACACAAGAAAATTATACATAATGTGTAGAGAATTTTTGTCCTTATCTATTATTAATAGTTCATCTCTCCATTCAGTAATTTTGTCAATGTTGGTAGCTGGAGCCATATAGTCATTATTGGCTGAGTCTATGATGCCTTACGCTAAACTTAATGTCATATCTTTTTCTGGATGGTTGGATGTAATGTGATAAAGTTTGAATGATTCCTTTGATCAATTCCAGTATTTCTAGCAATGTTGTAGCTATCTGGCATGATCTGGAGACTCTCTCTGTACAATGTATGAATTCTGGTTGGTATTATGAAATTATTATGAAAACTGCTGTATCATCGAATTCTAATGTGTGACTCAATTCCAGAGCTTGAATGAAGAGTAGTTAACTTGAACAATTGTATTCTGACCACATAATGGGTATGCTAAAGAGGTTATGTGAAGCTGTGTGAACCAGTTTTCTCAAACCCAGCGAGACAAAGACTAAGGTGTTGATGTAGGCTTTAAAAACCACAGAGGCTGGGTAGGTCAGGGGAAGATTCACGGAGCCACACAGGAACTTTTGGTCAGAAGATGGGATGAGACTGGCATGCTTTTGTGAAAGGGCTGACCAAGTTTAGCTGCATAACCAATCGAGTGCAAAGCAAACTGACATAGGATGAGAGAATGGTTTCATAGTTCAGTAGACAAAACAAGGCATGCCCTACAGGAGAAGGATCTTGGACACTGTCAGGGATTCTGACTTACCCCAAAGAATGTTCTGGAGTGATGAGGAAACAGAGGCAGGGAAATACACATAGTATTTTTTTTTTTTATAGATCTGTGTATTTCTTGTGAGATTTAGTATAGTAGAGAACACGTGTCAGTCTTTGAAGGGCTGGGATGTAAGGTAGTAGGAAGAGCAGGAGCTCTAAAACTGATTCTCATTTTTTGGAGAAGTTTATTTAAATGCATGTCTATGCCACATAAATAAAGTAACAAGTAGATCATCGGCTTCAACAAATACAAGGCAAAATCTATCTTGCATTGCAATTTGTAATAAAAACAGGGCTCATGAATGGGCACACCCAGCTGCTTTTGAAAATGGCAGCAAATAAAAACAGTACCAAAAGAGAAATACATTTATATGCAACAGTAATTCATTCTGCAAAGCTATTTTTTCTGTAGCTGTATTAACACCATGAGCCATACACAAACATTGGGGAAATCAGATTTACTACCATAATTGCATTCATTGTTCGCCATGTTGTAGCCGTGTTGATCCCAGGGTATTAGAGAGACAAGATTGGTGAGGTAATATATTTGATTGGACCACTCCTGTTATTGAGGGAGACAAGCTTTTGAGCTACGCAGAACTCTTTTTCAGGTCTACAAGTTTATACAAATATCTCTGAGGCAGAGGAAAAAGAGGAGATGTTAAAGAAACAGGGTGAAGGCAACACCATCTAAATCCATCTCTGGCAGCAGAACTTTAATAGGAAGGGAGATTAGAATATCCTCCATTCCTAAAGCACAGATTAAGAAGGTGAATTGGAAGCAGTAATATGCTTGGATACGAGAATGCAGATGTATCACTTCTTTGAAATGCCAATTCTTACATAAAATTAAAATTAGAATTGTACATTACATGCACATAGAATATAAGAGTATGAGTTATAATATTCAGCCATTCAGCTTTTATCATACAGTGCAGTACATTAATTCTGCAAATCCATACTCGCCTGGGTAATCCTTAATAAAAACAAAACAATTAAAGTCAAAAGGACTAGTCTGAATGCAGATTGTGCAAATAATGTGTGTAATTGTGCCCTATTAGAATAAACAGACAATTTGTCATCAAATGGTACAAATCACACTTGAAGAAGTATAACCCACATTGAGGTATATTGCTGTGTAAATGAATATAAATAACGGAAGAAAGATACATAGTTCTTGCTTTTGGGGGGGTGCTCTGTGTATTCAGACTTGGTCAAGCTGGGTGGGGTAACTCTGCTGCGTGGGCCAGAATTATCTTGGAATTTGGTGTATCAGACACTAGGTATGCTAGTTAGTAGTTTGAAGTTACTTAGGTCACAACCTGGAAGGGAAAGCAACCTTGAAGGACACCCAGGGTGCATCTACACTTACAAATTAAGTCAATTTAAGCTTGCTTAAGTCGACTTAATTTAATCTGCATCTACACTACACTTTCCTTAAATCAACTTAAGCTGCTGCTTAAATCGACATAAGGAAATTTAAAGTCGACTTTATAAAACCTGGTTTAAAGTCAACTTTACTGGCTAAGTTGACTTTATAAAGTCGATTTAGCAAGTGTGGACGCAGATTAGCCCTAAATCGAGATAAAGTCGACTTAAAGGGCTCCAGAGCTCCCCCACTGCCCTCCCTGCCAGGATGGCTGGCACAGGCAGAGCCTGGCGTTCCCCCCCCCCCACAGGGCAGGACACAGCCCTGTCCACCCAGCTCCTATGCCTGCCCCTATCCCTGTCCTGCTCAGCCCCCATTGTAACCAGGTACAATGGGGCAAATGCTGAGCCCCCTGGCACTTGGCAAGGGGTGCCCCCTCTGCCACCGTGACCAATCCTAGGTCCACCTAGCCCCTAGAAGTCTACTTAGGCATTCAGTGTGGACATGCTAAGTCGACTTAGCAAAGTCAACTTATTTGGCCAAGTGTAGACATAGCCCCAGAGTCCACCAAGGCTTGTCTACATTGAAAATACTTTGTCAATTCCCATGGATCGACGCAGCGGGATCAATACAGCAGTCAATGTAGACCCGCTCAATCTATCTTGGAAGCACTCTCCCATTGATTCAGTAACTCCACCTCTACAAATGGAGTAACGCTGCATTGACGGGAGTACATCGCCGGTCAATGCAGTAAAGTAAAGACAGTGCAGTAAGTGAGAGTAACTAAGTCAATGGGAGATATGCAATTTGTGCGCCACAGAATGCGTATCTTTCATCGACTTAACCCCTCAGTGTAGGCTAGGCCTCAAAGTGGAACCTATAGGAACATAAGAAAGAGAGAGGACTTTATAAATAGAACCAGAGGTCTGACTGGGAGGACTCAATCATGGAATAAGGCGAAGATCAGAAGGATCTTCTGTAAGGATTATGTTGTTCAAGGGAGTTTGTCAGTTTTGTTGGATTAGACTACAGGCTCCCTCATCCTATGGAAAAGGAAGAACAAATAGAATTGCTGCAGGCTATGCAAATTGAAGACTGCCGTTGCAAGGACTCAAGGGGAATTTGAAGGAGACTGTTTCCAGCTTTAAGGAGCTAGCATGCCTGAGGACAGTTTGGACACAGTTCCACACAGTGTGAAAGGTAAATCCTTCTAGAGAAGAATGCTAAGGGAAGCCTCCTTGTCAAAACCCAGCCTTGGCTGGCCAGCCTGAGTGGCACGCTGCCACCATTAGCCTGGCCACCCTGTCCCCAGGCTGACTGGGCTGCTTTAGCAGGTGTGGGGCCTGCTGGGACAGACCAACCAGGCCGGGGTCATGGTAGAAGCACTGTGAGCTGCAGCATCTGGTCCGAGGCCCCACACCAGTGCCAGACCCTTTCACCAGTGCTGGCTGCTTGTGCACCCTGAACACCCTCCCACCCCTGTGCTGGCTGTCCAGGATGTCCTGCCTCCAGGTTTGGTGCCACCGCAGTGGCGGAGGGTCTACAAGAGTTAGCTTTGGGCCACCAGAAGCCTTGATCTGGCCTTATCCCTCTCCTACGCCCTTTTAAGGGCTTAAACACAGACGTGTGTGGAGAAAATCCCTGTTTAAGGTCAGGAACCGGCACCTCTATGTGCTCTGACAGAGAGCTAGAAGTTGGGTGCTCTAGCCGCTAGGCTGCTTGGTCCTCTGATCTCCCTATTTTAGACCCAAAATTTTTAAAAAAAAAAAAGAGAGAGAGAGAGAGAGAGAGAGAGAGAGAGAGAGAGAGAGAGAGAGAGATTTGATCAATCTGAAATAATTGTTTTAATTATTTTTTTTCCTGGTTTTATTTCTGGTGTGAATCAGTTATTCACACAGCTCTAGTGTCTGTGTGTTTCAAGGCCCATTTGAAAATCCCGGCCATTACCTATTACCTTCAGGCAGACATATTTAGCAAAGTCTGTCTATTTTAGGCATTTATGTAATCCTCATTGCCAGGGTCTGAGTGCCTCTTTGATATGTTTATCTTCACATCACCTCTATAAGGATGGGGATAACAGCACATCCCTTGTTTCAGTGGAAAGCTGAGGCTCAGAGGCTATGTCTACACTTACTAAAGTTAGTTTGAATTAGTTAATTCGAACTAACTAATTCAAACTAATTTTAGTTAATTCAAATTAACTTAATTCGAACTAGAAAAATTTAGTTCGAACTAAGCAATTAGTTCGAATTAACATGGCCACATTGGTTAATTCGAACTAACTAGTTCAAATTAACCCTTAGTTCGAATAACATATTCAAATTTATTAGTTTGAATTAAGGAAGCCCTTAATTCGAACTAATGAAAGCCTAATGTAGCCATGACTTAAGTTAGTTCGAATTAAGCTTCCTTAAGGAAGCTTAATTCGAACTAACTTGCCAGTGTAGACATAGCCAGAGAGACTAAATGGAAGAGCGGGGAATTGAATCTCCATCTCTTGATTCCTAGGCTAGTGCCAAAGCATGCACATTTGCCTTTTGTAAGCTCTGATTTTTAAATGTTGTGACATCATTTTTTTTTATTTGAATCAAACGGAGGTTTGTGAAAAACAAAGTACTTGTAACCATTTAGCTCATATTCATTAATGACCACGTATTCAACAACCAGTGCTGCTTACAATTTTCCAATACATGGCATAACTGGAACAATATTTCAGAAGACTATAAAACACTGGGAAACTGGGAGATAGATTATATTAGTATCAAAAGAGTCTGTTATTACTGTGTCTGTTTAACATTTAAGGCAAAGTGTGGGTTGAGGTCACTTTACTTATACCAGTGTTTTGCCACTAATTCTTTATTACTAGAGCCAAATCAGACAACTGCTGCAGAGTAAACACATCTCTTTGACAGCACCATGTAACAGTGATATGTAATTTTTGTGGCTCTATAAACATACTTACAGAGAGATAGAATCGGTGACCTGAGATGACCTATATTTCTCTGAAGGGAAGGCCTTTATTGTTACCCCTTTAATATACACAAAAGGGTACTTAAAAGGAATAACTCCAATATAAATAAATGACAACATTTTGGTAAGGAGATCAAATTTCAGATTTGGATTTATTTTCTATACCCTGTTGCCAGAAATAAAGTCCTGGACCAAATTTCAAGATTTTTAACTCAGTGGGAACCTAGAAATTGATTATCAGTAAGTAACTTGCTATTAAGAGCATCTGTACTATATTAGATTTTTGGGAGGGATACATTGCGTTCAAATTCTCCAGCCTCCATGGTGTTCTCTAGTGCTGAAAACTTCCAAACCTGGGATACTGAATATCTGATAACCAAGAACTGGAATAGATTATGATGAATTAAATCCACGCCATTGCTAGATTTTATACTTTGCTTCTTCAAGGTACCGAATGCTGTCAACTCACTGTCCTGCTCCCATTGACATCAGTCCAAGATTTGCTATTGACTTCACTGGGAAGGGATCTGGACTCTAGATGCCTTGAACTCCCACCTAAGAAAATCCAGCCTGCTCACTGTAGAACGCTCACCAGCCCACCGGCACGTGTACTGTACAATTCATTGAAACTTTAATGGCATGACAAACTAGGCAAGTGTTGCCAAAGTGTGAAAAAAGACAGACCGCTTAAGTATGTAGGAGGTCAGTAAAAGGCAGTCACAACAGGGCTACATAATGATTGGAGTTTAATGTATTTCTCATGCGTATATACATTTTTAGACTACTGAAATTGGAATAATTTTTAAAAGATTGAATTTACTGTACATTATTTCGGCTATGCTTACTCTGTCTTCCGCTTTTAGCATAAGTAGGGAAAGCGGTCTCTGATAAGCTGTACTTTGCTCTATAGTCGTTTTCACTTTCTGAATCTCATGTCTGACAACAATGCTACTGGGCTTTTGTTTTCAAAACTTCACTCAAGTATTTATAGAAAACTAAGTTTCCATTGGGATTTTAAATGTATATTTGGTTTTTTGATTGTATTTTTTGTTTGTTTGTTTTAATTCCCCTTTTAAAAAATATCCATCTTGGCATTTGGATCCTAAAACATTCAACCATATATTTTTAAGCAGTCTGGGTCACCATTTCTATTTAAAGTGAATGGTTAAGCCCTTAAAAGCTCTCCGGATGTTATAGCTACTTACAGATAATTACAGCCTCCTCTCTCAGCATCTTAAACTACCACGTCTGATGTTTTCTAATAGCAACGAACAAGGTCTTATTTACAATCCTCCCCTTCTCCCAACTTGATATAGGGAGTTAGTGTTTGGACATCTGTGACTTGTCATGTTTCAGTTGACAAATGAATCAGCTAATGACATGCATTTCCATTGCTACACATGGCAATCCTCCAGAAATCTAATGTTTTAAATGATGTGTGGGGGTTGGAGGTAGAAGACTTGAAGAAGCATAGAAGTGTATATGTGGACTAGTTTAAGAGGTAGGAGGGATCAGGAAGTGATAAAAGAGGATAAAGGAGATCTTGAAGGGGGGAAAGAATGTAAACGTGGTGAAAATATTTGCATTTTCATGCAATCCTAGAGTTTCCTTGTCTTGCTCACAAACATCTACAATGTATATTGTCCTGTAGATCTGTTTATACTGAAGCTGAATGTGTAGAACTTCATTAAGAAAATAAGTTGTAAAAGATATTTGGAGGTTATTCTTATGACACAAACATACTATGGCAGGGGTTG
>ML685791.1:15460890-15507038 GCA_007922175.1 Pelusios castaneus
AAAAAAAAAAAAAAAAAAAAAAAAGAGAGAGAGAGAGAGAGAGAGATTTGATCAATCTGAAATAATTGTTTTAATTATTTTTTTTCCTGGTTTTATTTCTGGTGTGAATCAGTTATTCACACAGCTCTAGTGTCTGTGTGTTTCAAGGCCCATTTGAAAATCCCGGCCATTACCTATTACCTTCAGGCAGACATATTTAGCAAAGTCTGTCTATTTTAGGCATTTATGTAATCCTCATTGCCAGTGTCTGAGTGCCTCTTTGATATGTTTATCTTCACATCACCTCTATAAGGATGGGGATAACAGCACATCCCTTGTTTCAGTGGAAAGCTGAGGCTCAGAGGCTATGTCTACACTTACTAAAGTTAGTTTGAATTAGTTAATTCGAACTAACTAATTCAAACTAATTTTAGTTAATTCAAATTAACTTAATTCGAACTAGAAAAATTTAGTTCGAACTAAGCAATTAGTTCGAATTAACATGGCCACATTGGTTAATTCGAACTAACTAGTTCAAATTAACCCTTAGTTCGAATAACATATTCAAATTTATTAGTTTGAATTAAGGAAGCCCTTAATTCGAACTAATGAAAGCCTAATGTAGCCATGACTTAAGTTAGTTCGAATTAAGCTTCCTTAAGGAAGCTTAATTCGAACTAACTTGCCGGTGTAGACATAGCCAGAGAGACTAAATGGAAGAGCGGGGAATTGAATCCCCATCTCTTGATTCCTAGGCTAGTGCCAAAGCATGCACATTTGCCTTTTGTAAGCTCTGATTTTTAAATGTTGTGACATCATTTTTTTTTATTTGAATCAAACGGAGGTTTGTGAAAAACAAAGTACTTGTAACCATTTAGCTCATATTCATTAATGACCACGTATTCAACAACCAGTGCTGCTTAGAATTTTCCAATACATGGCATAACTGGAACAATATTTCAGAAGACTATAAAACACTGGGAAACTGGGAGATAGATTATATTAGTATCAAAAGAGTCTGTTATTACTGTGTCTGTTTAACATTTAAGGCAAAGTGTGGGTTGAGGTCACTTTACTTATACCAGTGTTTTGCCACTAATTCTTTATTACTAGAGCCAAATCAGACAACTGCTGCAGAGTAAACACATCTCTTTGACAGCACCATGTAACAGTGATATGTAATTTTTGTGGCTCTATAAACATACTTACAGAGAGATATAATCGGTGACCTGAAATGACCTATATTTCTCTGAAGGGAAGGCCTTTATTGTTACCCCTTTAATATACACAAAAGGGTACTTAAAAGGAATAACTCCAATATAAATAAATGACAACATTTTGGTAAGGAGATCAAATTTCAGATTTGGATTTATTTTCTATACCCTGTTGCCAGAAATAAAGTCCTGGACCAAATTTCAAGATTTTTAACTCAGTGGGAACCTAGAAATTGATTATCAGTAAGTAACTTGCTATTAAGAGCATCTGTACTATATTAGATTTTTGGGAGGGATACATTGCGTTCAAATTCTCCAGCCTCCATGGTGTTCTCTAGTGCTGAAAACTTCCAAACCTGGGATACTGAATATCTGATAACCAAGAACTGGAATAGATTATGATGAATTAAATCCACGCCATTGCTAGATTTTATACTTTGCTTCTTCAAGGTACCGAATGCTGTCAACTCACTGTCCTGCTCCCATTGACATCAGTCCAAGATTTGCTATTGACTTCACTGGGAAGGGATCTGGACTCTAGATGCCTTGAACTCCCACCTAAGAAAATCCAGCCTGCTCACTGTAGAACGCTCACCAGCCCACCGGCACGTGTACTGTACAATTCATTGAAACTTTAATGGCATGACAAACTAGGCAAGTGTTGCCAAAGTGTGAAAAAAGACAGACCGCTTAAGTATGTAGGAGGTCAGTAAAAGGCAGTCACAACAGGGCTACATAATGATTGGAGTTTAATGTATTTCTCATGCGTATATACATTTTTAGACTACTGAAATTGGAATAATTTTTAAAAGATTGAATTTACTGTACATTATTTCGGCTATGCTTACTCTGTCTTCCGCTTTTAGCATAAGTAGGGAAAGCGGTCTCTGATAAGCTGTACTTTGCTCTATAGTCGTTTTCACTTTCTGAATCTCATGTCTGACAACAATGCTACTGGGCTTTTGTTTTCAAAAATTCACTCAAGTATTTATAGAAAACTAAGTTTCCATTGGGATTTTAAATGTATATTTGGTTTTTTGATTGTATTTTTTGTTTGTTTGTTTTAATTCCCCTTTTAAAAAATATCCATCTTGGCATTTGGATCCTAAAACATTCAACCATATATTTTTAAGCAGTCTGGGTCACCATTTCTATTTAAAGTGAATGGTTAAGCCCTTAAAAGCTCTCCGGATGTTATAGCTACTTACAGATAATTACAGCCTCCTCTCTCAGCATCTTAAACTACCACGTCTGATGTTTTCTAATAGCAACGAACAAGGTCTTATTTACAATCCTCCCCTTCTCCCAACTTGATATAGGGAGTTAGTGTTTGGACATCTGTGACTTGTCATGTTTCAGTTGACAAATGAATCAGCTAATGACATGCATTTCCATTGCTACACATGGCAATCCTCCAGAAATCTAATGTTTTAAATGATGTGTGGGGGTTGGAGGTAGAAGACTTGAAGAAGCATAGAAGTGTATATGTGGACTAGTTTAAGAGGTAGGAGGGATCAGGAAGTGATAAAAGAGGATAAAGGAGATCTTGAAGGGGGGAAAGAATGTAAACGTGGTGAAAATATTTGCATTTTCATGCAATCCTAGAGTTTCCTTGTCTTGCTCACAAATATCTACAATGTATATTGTCCTGTAGATCTGTTTATACTGAAGCTGAATGTGTAGAACTTCATTAAGAAAATAAGTTGTAAAAGGTATTTGGAGGTTATTCTTATGACACAAACATACTATGGCAGGGGTTGGCAACCTTTGCCGGCCCCTGTGCCAGCCCCGCCCACCACACCCTCAGCAGCTGGGGGTGGGGCCAAAAGGGGCAGGGCCAGACCAGGTGCCCTGCCAGCTACGGCCTGGGCCGGCATCAGCCGGCGGGTGGCCTCCGGTTCTCAGCCCCGGGGCCGGATCCTGTCCGCAGGGGCGACGTGGGGCTGATGGCCCCTGCTGGCCCCGCCCCTTTGCTGGACGGCAGGAGGAGAGGGGAGTGGAGCAGAGCGGGTCATGTCACCCTGGCCAGCCCAGAGTCGCGCTGCTACTGGCAGGGCAGAGCCGGCCCCGGCCATGGCCGTCAAGAGGGCGAATCGAGTCGGCCCATCCAGAGCCGCCGCTGCCGGTGGGAGTCGGGGCCAGGAACTGGAGGCTGCCCGCTGGCAGCAGCAGCTCTGGCTGGGCCAACCCGACCCACCCTCTTGCCGGCCATGGCTGGGGCCAGCTCTGCCCTGCCGGCAGCAGCGCGGCTCTGAGCTGGCTGGGGCAACGTGACCCACTCCACTCCACTCCCCTCTCCTCCTGCCGTCCAGCAAAGGGGCGGGGCCAGCAGGGACCTTCAGCCGCGCGCCGCAGCTGCTGGCCTCGCAGTTTGCGGGGCCAGCGGGGGACCCTGAGCGGCTCCACATGCCGCTCAGGCTCTGCCCGCGTGCCAACTGTGGTACGTGTGCCGGGGTTGCCAATCCCTGTACTATGGGAAAATAAAACTGTAAAGGTTTAATTTAGCTGAGTGGTTGCCGTCTGCCATATGATTCACAACTACATTAATGGTGATTAGGCCTTTTGTATGAGAAGCATAAGCAATACATTGATTTCTGCATTGTTATTAACTGGGGAAATGTAACCTATGTTACATATATGTAATGAAAGGAATAGCTATGATAAGTTGTGCAATCTATTATTTGACTACTTATGGTATGGAATTGTTCATCTATTGGCAGGCTTGTCAAAGCAGGCTGTATACTAAATAGAAAATGGGACTCCGGGAACTTTTGTGTAACCGAAAGGACCTAACGTATATTCATATGTCTAGAATACAAAGAAAGGACTTCATCATGAAAGCTGTGAGAGCAGCATTAAGGGTGGGATTTTCAAAAACACTTCAGTGAATTAGGCACCTAACTCCCATGGACTGTCAGGATGAATTATTATGCTTCTCTTTTTCTCCTTGTGTTTTTTTTTCAAATTTAAAGCCCTTATCCTTCAAACAAAGCCGTGTGACAGCTCCCTGCATATATGTGGAGCCCCCGGAAGTGAAGGTAAACAGGGTAAATTATATAGGATGATACTGAATATTGAAGGTTAGTGGTATATAGAAGTTGAGGACTGGTCTGTCATATAAGTTCTTTGTTTTAGTGTGTAAGCAGGTGTTCAGTCTTTGAGGAAATGCAATATTGGTTGCTGCTTATGCAAGAATCTTGTAAGAGGAACTGTGTCTGATAGAAGAAACGTAATCCCCGCCTTAATCTTTCTATCTAGAGTTAATTATTTGGGGTACAATAGCTTCCTGGGAACCAGGAAAAGGTGTGTGAGCTGAAATTTCTAGAATGTTTATGCTGTTTGACTGTTCCATAACTTGTGAATATGTGTAAATAAAGGAAGTCACACTTAGAATGCACTTAATGTATGCTCAGTCTCACAGATTTTTTCTCCATTGGAAAGTCGACCTACAAAGCCTAGCAATTCTACTACCATGTGTCAGTGGGGTCATACCAGTGTTTTACTTTAACATTTGTAATGGAAGAAAGGGCAAAAATATTATAGGTGGCACAGTTATTTATTGCTAGTTAACTTTCCATTACAAGATCCTGTTTTCAATTGCAAGCACCTTTGACAAACTTCAACTGTTTGGGCTGAAATTTTCCATGCTGAGTGAATTTTAAAAAGTTTTTGCTGTCTTGAGACGCTAAGGTCAGGTTAGTTGTGCTTTATATAATGCTATATAATGGTATGTATTCTGAAAAATCAGGATAGGTCTTTAATTTTGGGCATTCAAAATCACTGGATACTTTAGACCTTAATATATTTGGCTATGTCTACACTGGCAAGTTAGTTCGAATTAAGGGCTTCCTTAATTTGAACTAATAAGTTCGAATAGGGTATTCGAACTAAAGGGTTAATTCAAACTAACTAGTTCGAATTAGCCAACGTGGCCATGTTAATTCGAACTAATTTCTTAGTTCGAACTAACCGGCCATTGAAATGAATTGGGATCGCTAATTCGAACTAAGCAAGTACCATGAATGGCACTTGCTTAGTTTGAACTAACTTTTTCTAGTTTGAATTAAGCTAATTCGAACTAACTAAAATTAATTCAAATTAGTTAGTTCGAACTAACTAATTCAAACTAATTTTAGCAAGTGTAGACATAGCCTTTGTGCTTACTTTCCTATTTGCAAAACAGGGTAGTGAATACAAACTAGTTTCCAAAGGACTCTGATACTATAGGGATAAGTGCCATAGAAAAGTCCATGAGGGAACAAATAATTTTGCCTTCCAGCCAGGGACTGTATAATGTTCAGTAAATAACATGTTAGATCACAGATGGAACTATGAGACTAAAATGAAATACTGAATAGCGGCTTATTAATTGAACATAATCCATCCTGTGCACTGACTCAGGCAATGATCTTGTTAAAAAAAAAACAAAAAAAAAAACAACAAACAACCCTGTATGCGATCATTTAATTAAGACTCTATCTTAATGCATATAAAAAAGGGGAGTGAATAAAAGGTGCACAGGCAACCTTAATTTATTGAATTTCTAACTTCTGAGTGTTTGACTGTGCAACCGTAATGTTCTTCTTGTATATTTCTTTGTTATATATATAACATGCAAGTGCACACACTACAGTTTGTGTGTATGTGCATGTGTAGATAATATGCTGTTTATATATATATACTCCTGATTTTATATATAAAGTGAGCATATATTGGAGTGATGTCCTGTCTTCCTTCAAGTCAATGAGGTTTTGGCAATTGCCTTACACTTCAATGCGGCAAGGATTTCACCTTTATTGTTGTTGTTAATATTCAAAATGCAACTAAGGGAAGTGAAAGCAAACACTAGTAAAGCATCAGCAATAAATATGTCACACAAATTTCTTGTGGTTTTACAAGCATGTAGTTAGTGCATTAAGTTGTTTTTACCTAATTATATGATTTTTATTGTGTCATCAAACTGAAAACTGATACCAAACAGTATAAATGAATGAATGGAGAATCTGGAGCTACATTGTTAGTAAGAGTGGAAGTTAAATCATTGAACAGCTTCAATATGGGAGCATGGAAAACTACTGATATATCCATTGCTGTTGGGTGGGCTGGGGAGGCAGAAGACACCCCTTTCAATTTAAAAAAATTGAAGGCTGAAGAATACTAACTAGTTAGTTAATATATTTAGAAATAAATAAAAGTATCACAAGCAAAGTCTCATTTGACAAATTCCCTTCTAAACACTATCTAAAGGCTGAATTGTGGCTTGTAGGCACAGCCCTTGTATTGAGTGCTTCATCCCAAGGAGGCATACTATTTCAGGCAACATATGTCATTCTACATTCCTTTGTGCAGCTTTCCATACTCCTTGTGGCCTCACCTCCTCCCGTCCCCCTCATCTCTCATTTTGGGTACCATGCACTCTAATGCAGGGAGTATAATTGACTGACCCTTACGTGGACTTGAAAAGGGGAGGAGGAAGCAGCCCTACCTCCCATCACATACCTGCATAGATCTTAAGCACAATGGCTATGTCTACACTTGCTAAAATGAGTTCGAATTAGTTAGTTCGAACTAACTAATTCGAATTAATTTTAGTTAGTTCGAATTAGCTTAATTCGAACTAGAAAAAGTTCATGGCACTTGCTTAGTTCGAATTAGCGATTCCCATTCATTTCAATGGCCAGTTAGTTCGAACTAAGAAATTAGTTCGAATTAACATGGCTACATTGGCTAATTCGAACTAGCTAGTTCGAATTAACGCTTTAGTTCGAATACCCTATTCGAAGTTATTAGTTTGAATTAAGGAAGTCCTTAATTCAAACTAATTAAAGCCTAGTGTAGCCATGGCTTTAGTTAGTTCGAATTAAGGAAGCTTAATTTGAACTAACTTGCCAGTGTGGACATAGCCAATATGACACTCAAGTATTAAGGGCCAGATTTGGTAGCAAAACTTGCACTAACTTAATGAGAGACAGACTAGATTGGGATCTACACGTTTTCTGTGACTAGTTAGAAGCTCTGTCACCCAATAAACATAACTTGGTGTGTCCATGATATGTGGGACCCTGAAGTAAGGAGTCACACAACAGAGATAATATGAGTGGATCCTTGGTTCTTACATTAATCCTGACTGTGAAGAAGCCTTAACATATGTAAAGAGTAACCCTGTGTTAACACATCCTAGAAATTAATTCTGTGTTTTTTTAGCAGACAGGCTGTATATCACAGTTTATTGTAGTAGGTGAGCATATTTATATCAAACAGGTGTCATAGGAGATTGCTAACAGATGATTTATCAACATTCCGAGCAGCAGATTAACTTTTATTTATAGATTACTCTAACAAATCATGGAAAAAACTTTTAATCTCATTACGATTGAGTAATTTAGATTTTTTTTTTCATTGGAAATGAAAGATACTCTTTGGTATAGTTACATGTGGCTGGATAAAGGTGTTGACAGAGCTGTTGCCATAGAACAGCAATTTAAAACTATATTTTGAAAGCATTCCTGAGACACAGAGAAATATATTTGATATTTCATCTGATTCGAGTGATGATTTTGCAATATCATTTTATGAACATTGCTTGTCTTAAGTATTCTAGTAATTCTACTAGCCTTGTAATGACTTGTACACCTCACTTAAAGAAGCACTTTTATTCATACACTGAATTCCTCAAGTTGAGGAGTTGAGTTGCGTTGTGAATGGAGAAAAATCCCAGTAGTAAGTAGTTTGTATCTGTTGGCTAAGCATGGATGCACATTGGTGTATATTCTGGCAACAGAAATGGACAAAAGCAGCTGTTTAAGAATGTTTTGAACTTAATAAAGCAAGTAGAAAGGGAAATGGTTCAATCATTCAATGTTATATTATTTAAAGTTTGGACCACCATACTAGAGCCAGTACTCTGCAATGATTTTTCCAGGAGACATTTACAAGAAGAAATAATACATATAACCCAAATAAAAGTCTAGCATTTAAGTGAATTTAATGCTACCTTTTAGACTTTAATAACAGACACAGCTATACTGTAATTGTGTCCTGGTAGACGCACCAAGGGTTTCGGGGAAAATCATTGGTTGAACAAAGGCTTCTATGTATTTCAGACTATATGCCACTACTTCATTTTCCAGTAAGTATTTCCATTTGTTTTAATAAGCAAGCATCACTGGACCAGTACCTTGCCATTTTGTTTTTGTTTTGGATGAAACATTTTATTATTTTTCCTCTAAAAATTAGTAATATGAGGACCAGCTATGTCTTGAGCTTACACCTTTTTTATAACAGTAGTCTGGGAAGGAAGACAAGTGTTTTGATTGTTTATTGTGTGTTGCTGAGTTTTATAAGCTCTTTGTGGCAGGAACTGCCTCTTCATTTTGTTTGTTATATGACGAGTGCAGCTGAGTGAGGCCTGAATGCAGGGCCACAACACAGAAACCAATAATAGCCATTAAAAGATTTTAGAACAGTTTCATTATAAATCCCCACTTCTGTTTTAAAACTTAGAAAGATAGAAAGGTGTTGCTACCAAGAAAATGATGATTGATTGAATGACTGAACTGCATTTAAACATATTTTTATTACCATTGTCTTAGGGAGCCTAGAGAGAGAGAGATCTATATGTATAACTTTTTGCTTTCATCCTTTCAAGCGAAACCATGATTGAAAAAGTTGGGTGTTAAAACTCTGCCCTAAAGATAAATGGTGGGGTTCTGTCTATGCAATTAGGAAAGTAAAATCAAGATCTGAGTGCCCACTGTTGAAAATGCTTTCAGCCCCCACACTTTCAGATCTAAGGGCTGTTAGCAAGAGCACATCAGTTGATCTCTAGAGAGAATCAGTTTCTTGAATAGCTGTACTCCAAAATCATTTAAAAAGCTTCAGTGGGTATGGGAGCCAAGGAATAATAATATAAGCTTTGGTATGGGAGAAGTGTGCAGGGCCTGCAGTTGTTTTTAATAAATAGATGTAGATGATATAGATAGATTACTTCTCCACTTCTTTAATTATGGCCAGGGGATTTATGTGAGAAAATGATGGTGCACACTAGTTTGTAAATGTCACAGTACAGCAGACTAAAATAAAAGAAAATTAAACTACAAGAACCTAGCTTCCCTAATGCCATGTGTCACCACACTCAGGAAAGAGTAACTTGACAGGTAGAGGAGAAAAACTCCCAGTGCTTGTCTGTCTCAGCAGGAGCAGATAGCTAGCAATGATGGGCCTCATGGGAAAATTGAGACATATTTAAAAATGAACACTACACAAGCCATCATTTTTTATAAAATGCTTTATTTGTAATAACTTTTTGGCTCTTCTATTAAAATCCATGGTGCTTTGGAAAACACTTTGGTTTACAGTATTTTCTGGCATGCATGCTGCGAGGGGGGCCAGACTATGCGAAGATTATTCAAGCAGTCAGCAAATCCCATTGTGTCTCAGTTTGTAAACATCAGTGATAATTACACATTAAACTAATGTCAATCTGTGGCAATAGACCCATAATCAGGATTACGGAAGGGGCAGAGAATGAAATAAGACTCTCCTTGCAAAGATTCCTTCTTGACTTCAGCTTTGAAAAACTGATTTGTTGATTAAAATTGTCCTTTTCTCAAGATTGCTTTATTAAACCATTCATAGACTCTAAGGTCAGAAGGGACCATATGATCATCTAGTCTGACCTTCTGCACAATTCATGCCATAGAACTCAACCCACCCAACCTGTAATAAATCTGAAAGCTATGAATGAGTTATTAAAGTCCTCAAATCTTGGTTTAAAGACTTTAAGGTACAAAGAATCCACCAAGTGAGCCAGCAAGTGAGCCGTGTCTCATGCTACAGAGGAAGGAAAGGAAAACAAAAACAAAAAAATACCCCACAATCTTTGCCAATCTACCTTGGGGGGAAATTTCTTCCAAACCACATAACGGCAATTAGTTAAACCCTGAGCATGTGGGCAAGACTCCCTAGCCATAAACCTAAGAACTAATTCTTTGTAACAACTCATAACTCATCTCACCTAACATCTCATCTCAGACCACTGGCATATCCATCACCTCTAGTCCAAGATCAGTAAATTGCCAAACTAGGCTGTCCCATCATAGTATCCCCTCCATAAATTTATCAAGCATAGTTTTGAAGCCAGCTAGGTTTTTTTGTTCCCACAGCTCTTCTTGGAAGGCTATTCCAGAACTTCAGTCTTCTGATCGTTAGAAACCTGCCTCTAATTTCAAATCTAAACTTCCTGATGGCCTGTTCATATCCATTTGTTCTTGTGTTGACATTGGTGCTGAACGCTCCCTACCTGTTATTTATTCCTCTGATGTATTTATAGAGAGAAATCATCTCTCTCCTCAACCTTCTTTTGGTTAGACTGAATAAGCCAACCTCTGTAAGTCTTCTTTCATAAGGCTGGTTCTCCATTCCACAGGTCATCCTAGTAGCCCTTCTCTGTACCTGTTCCAGTTTCAATTAATCTTTCTTAAATATGGGGGATCAGAACTGCACACTAAATTCCAGGTGAAGTCTCATCATCATCTTGTATGTCAGTAGTAGCACCTCCCTATGTCTACTGGAAATACCTCATCTGATGAGTCCAAAGGCCTCATTAGCTTTTTTTCAAGGCCAAATCATATTGACGACTCATAATTACCCTGTGATCAACCAGTACACCGAAGTCCTTCTCCTTCTCCATCATTTCCAACTGCTCTTTCCAGCTTATATAAAAAACTCTTATTAGTCCCTAAATGCATGACCTTGCACTTTCCACTATTAAATTTCATCCTATTCCTATTACTCCAATTTACAAGGTCATCCAGTTCTCCCTGTATGATATTCCAGTCCTTCTTTGTATTGCAGTATCTCACAACTTCATGTCATCCGCAAACTTTATTAGCACATTCCCACTTCTTGTGCCAAGGCCATTAATAGAAAGACTAAATAAGATCTGTCCCAAGACCAGTCCTTTAGGAACTCCACTAGTAACCTCCCTCCAGTCTGATAGTTCACCTTTCAGTGTGATCTGTTATAGTCTCCCCTTTAACAAATTCCTTATCTACCTTTCTATATTCATATATTAATCCCCATCTTTTTCAAATTAACTAATAATTTCCTATGTGGAACTGTATCAAATGCCTTACCAAAATCTAGGTAAATTAAATCCACTGCATCTCCTTTGTCCAAAAAATCTGTTATCTGCTCAATAAAAAGAGATCAGGTTGGTCTAGTACAATCTATCTTTTGTATAGCCATGTTGTATTTTATTCCAATGATCATTAACCTTGATGTCCTTAACTACTTTCTCTTTACATTTTTTTTCCAAGACCTTGCATACTAATGACTATAAACTAACAGGCCTGTAGTTACCCGCATCACCTTTTTTTCCCCTTTCTTAGAAACAGGAACTATGCTAGAAATTCTCCTGTCATACGATTCATTAGATTCATTAGAAATCCTTGCTAATGGGATTGCAATTTCATGTGCCTGTTCCTCTAACATTCTTTAATATTCTAAAGGTATCGTTCATATTGGTTTAATTAATCAGTGTAAAATTGAGTGTAGGCACTCTTATATCAGTTTAAACTTGACATGTTGGTTTAGCTAAGGTGAAACAACTTGTTCTAAATGATTATAAAAGAGTTAACACAGAAAAAAATCATTTGTAGTATTTGGGAGCACCAGGCAACAAATTGTATGGTGCAGGGAGGAGAGCATTGCCCTGCTGATTCAGACGTAGGATTCCTTAGTTCTCCTAAAGGAGGCCAGGAGCAGGAGCGGGGGTCAATCTCTGATGCAGAAACCCCAAGCTCCCTCACTTTTCCAATCCAATTTCTCTGATAATCATAGCCCTTTGTGATAGACTTAGGTAAGGCCCTCTGATAAAAAGGGGGTGCTGGCACTCCCCCTAGCCTCATGTGGACCCCTGCGGGGCCTTGCAGCACTGGAGTCTGTCTCTGGAGTTGGTAGGCTGCAACAAAAGCCCCAAATATCTTCAGACATGGCCAGGCTTCTCCAGGCTGGGCTGGGTGGGGCTTACTCCTGGCCCCATCTACAAGTCCCCCCGGCCTGGCCAAGGAAGCAGCCTTGCCCCACTGCACTGTCCCTTGGTCTTCTCTGTCCCAGGCTTGGAGCTGCCTGTAGCATTGCTGCCACCCCGCAGCCTCCCTATACTTCGTTGGTTTCCCTGTCCCGCAATAGCCTGCCATCCAGGGTCCTTCCCAGTGAGATCTGGAAGTGGATTTCTCTCCCTCTACTGAGGCCGTGGCTGGGCTTTTAACTTCCTCTTCCTGACAAGGATTGGGAGGCCTGTCTGACCAGGAGGGGCTTGCCCAGCTGCTGAGGGGGTAGAGGGCTCCCTCTCTGGTGGAAGGGGTTGGTTCACCTTGTCACACCCTTCCGTAGTGAGTTCCTGCACTGGACATTTGCCCCAAGTACTACATAAAGTTATGATGTGATAACCCACTCCACCCCAGCAGGTCCCCAGATCCGCTGTGGGGAAGGCAAAAACCCCCACTTTGGTTAATTTGATTAGGAAGGAAAAATTCCTTCCCACCACCACAAGGGAAATGGGCAACTAGTGTAATGTCCACAGCAGACCAAAATGAAACTCAGTTCAAGTACATAGGTGGATAAGTAGGTGCTTTCAGTTCAACCCTGGTAAAGAAAGCCTCTCTGTGGCTGCATGGGCTATAAATGCGCCTCCCATTCTTCCGTTCAGCAGGTAGGGAAGTACAGTCACCTTGACCTGTCTCCAACTGCTTCTTTCCCTGTAAGCTTTCCTCCTCCTACCCCCTGTTGCAAGGGAGCCTTTAAAGAGTCAATGCCCCTTTTCTTCCAGCTAGCCAGACAAAGATCCACCTGCATAAAGTCTGCAGAGGCCATAGTGTCTCTGTAAGCAACTTTGGCTATGTCTATAGTAGAAAAAGTTAAGTCGACTTAATAAGGTCATCTTTAAGTTGACTTAAGTCGATTTAATAAGGTTGACTTTAAGTCGACTTAAAGCCGACCTTATTCAGTCAACTTAACAAAGTGGACTAAGTTGACTTAGTCCACTTTGTTAAGTCAACTTAACCACCCTTAAATCGACTTAATAAAGTTGACTTAAGGGTTACTCACCGTCCACACCATCCTTAAGTTGACTTAAGGAGTCGACTTAAGGCTTAAGTTGACCTAATGGGTGGTTCTTATTAAGTCGACTTCATTAAGGCGACTTAAGGAATTTCTTAAGTCGAGTTAATGAAAGTCTGGTATAGACAGGGAGTAATTTAGGTCAACTTAAGTGTCCTTAAGTTGACCTAAATTGCTAGTGTAGACATACCCTTTGTCTCCCTTTGGATCTTATGTTCATTAGCAGGAAAAAATTTAGAATATTATTCATTGACACAAGCACAATACAGATCAAATTTGCCTTAGTTTAGGAAGATAGCTGGAAAAACTGTTCTAATTCTGTTAAGTGTGGACTGCAAAGCAAGAGGAACACGAAGGTTCACAAATTATTTCATTTATCTGGAAAAATTCCAGGAAAATATATAGTAAGTAACATACTTTCGTTAGGGGGTTGGACTAGATAAACCACCAAGACAGATCCTCTGTCTCATGCTCTTTCTGTGCTACACCATAAAGAATGAGTTAAACCTCACATTCTATAAAAAACAAGGGGATAATATTTGTTTTGGACAGCTGACAGTGTGAAACAAAAGTAAAGTTGTTGTAAAGGTGTTTTTCTGTGTGGAAACTGTATTGTCTGTAAGGGATTTCAAAGTTCTCTCTCCACTGTTGCTATTGTACTATAGAGCAGTGATTTTCAAACTATGGGTCGGGACCCAGTACTGGGTCACAGAGTCTCAGGTACTGGGTCATGGTGGCCCCTGCTGCTGCCGCCAAAAGACTGGAATGCATTGCTGAAAGATGTAATTGTTGGGTCCTGGACATAAATGATTTTTTTCAACTGGATTCCAAGAAAAAAAAGTTTGAAAATCAGTGCTGTAGACTTTGCGTGGCAAGGAACCTCAGGGGGCTGAGATCACCTCCAATATATACAGTTGTTTCAGTTTCATTTCCCCAGGTAGTCTGGAACTGTTAGCTGGCATCTCTTTGTGTTACCAATCCTCAAAGAATTGAATAAAAATAGTTGAAAGGCCAAAAACTATAGTGATGAGTGTGTTGCAGAGAACCCCCCATTAATTTTAGTTAGAAAAAGAAGAACCACCATGACCATTCTCCATGCTATGGATATACTGGAAAACAATGAACTAGTGTAGAGAAAAAGGACCCAGATCTCTTGCCTTTCTACCAAAGAATCTTCACTAAGCATTAGGACCCACTCTTTCATTTTTTATATGACTCTTCTCTTCTGACTCATTTTCTCTTAAACACCTGTGGCTGTCCCTTGCCCTGTATCTCTTCTTATGTTGCCTTTTTTCATTCTTTCTGTCAGTACATCCTTCCTCGCTGAATTGCCAACCCAACACTGGACCTGATAGAGCATTAGTTAGATTGTGACAGTCTAGCCCCATAAAGCATGGAAAAGATGTTCATTTTTGTATTTTCCATGGCTAAAGTCAGGACCTTTCTTTCTTTCTTTCTTTCTTTCTTTCTTTCTTTCTTTCTTTCTTTCTTTCTTGTTCAGTATGATGCATTGTTTAGTGGATAATTCCCATTACATTGTACCCAGACACTGATTTACATGGTGTACAAATGTTATTGAGTCACCATCATAAATACATTAAGAAGTGTAAAAAAAAAAAATCCAATGTTGGCATTTTCCTACGAAGTCTAAATTTGCAATGTGCACTGATCTCATTTAATTATTTAAAAATGTCACTTTAAAAAAATTACTCTTTTGAACAGTCACAAAAATATGGGTGCAGAGTGGAGGCAATGTAACATTTTTAATACAAAAATAGACATTTGAAAAAATAAATAAACAGGAACAGACTGTGAAACCCTTCCTCATGTTGCACAGTGCTTTACTCCACAAGTATCCCCATTCACTTCAATAGGATCATGGTATATGATACTATTCCACAGGAGTAAGATATTACAGATTGGCCCCAAGAAAAATGTACTCAGCATGAGAAAGGGTGGCAAATTGGGCCCTACATAATCAATGACCAGATCCTGCTAATTTTGTTTATACTGAATAGTGCTTTACTTTGGAATTAATACCATTGAAATCAGTTGGATGATCCATAGAGTCAGATATTATTGAACATAAGTACCAGAATCCAGCCCTAAAGAGAATGAATGTGATCTGAGGCAAAGAGTTTAGGTACCGTGCTTCATTCTTCAAAGTCAGCTTTTAACACCCGGAGAGGTAAAATGGAAACCTTTAACTAAATCCCATAAATGGTGCTGCTATAATTATTCCGAGCTGCCCTTGTCAGATTAAAACAGTAAAATGTGAAAGGGTAAAATTCATGTGTGAAACAACACAGATTTTAAGAGTTCTATTAAAAGTAATTAGGGAAAATGTTGTCCTGGTGTCTTAAAGTTAACTCAAAACCTACCTTGTTGCTCTGACCTGAATAATAGTTCTGTTATAAGCTTTTTAAAAAATGACCTTCAAAGGTTTCTCCTTAATATACCTTTTAAAAAATGTGCAGTACTTAAAGGTAAATAAACTCTCCCTGGAAAATTACTATTTTACAACTCTTCTTCAAAGTTCTTGTAATGCCAAGGCTAATTGGGCTATCAGAGTCTTATGTAGTTCTTCGTTTTCCACAGTCCTGCACTATGAGTCAATAAGGTTTGATCTACTACAAATACACACTTAATATGTAGATTTTAGAAAATCATAGATGAGCAGCTATAATATAAAATTTCTATCCACTTCTATATGCTATAAATTAGCCAAGGACATAGTAAAGCCCTTAAAATCTCTAACAGAGGAAGTGGGCCATTTAGGGAGTAATCAACTCAGTAAGTGCTAATGGCTTTCTTCACTTAAATCTGGAAAGTATGTCTACGCTGTAAGTTAAGTGTGTTCATAACACAGGCTGGTATACCCACTCTAGCTTTAATTTAGCTAGCACAGGTAACAATAACAGTGCAGATGTTGTAACATATGCTTCAGCATGGGCTAGCAACCAGAGAATATTCTTAGGGTCCCTGGAGGTCTTGGATGCAGGTTGCTAGCCTGTGTTGAAGCCCACCCCACAATGTCTGCAATGCTGTTGTCAGGACCAGATTATTGAAGGCTTAAGCCATGGGCCCCAGCCAAAAAGGGGCCCGCAGGCTCCAGCCCCTATCACCTCTCCAATAGTGCGGCACCCACCCAGCTCAGTACTGGCAGGTCAGGAATGCTGAGAGCGCTCCTGTCCTGCGAGTGCTGGGGAAGTGGGGCCCTGGAGCCAGAGATGCCAGGCCCAAGCTCTGTGCTCCACCCCACCCCTGGGCCAGCTGGCCCGCCCCTGGGAGCAGAGCTGGGCAGGCCAGTCCCTGTTCTCTCCGCCCGGGGGCATGGCCAGTTGGCTTGTGGCAAGGCCATCCGGCGAGACCTTCCAGGGCCCATGGCCCTGGGGGGCTGCATCAGAGGCCCCCACATTGCACGCCAGCTGGCCTCCCCAACCCCAGGGCAGATGGGCCAGAGCAGGGCTGGGGTGGGATCACCCTCTGGCCCCAGGGCCCCACCCCCAGCGACAGGAGGGCCCCGCAGTTGGGGGAGGCAGGCAGTGGGGCCCTGCGATGGGCAAGAAGCCTGGGGTCCCCAGGCCAGTTAAACAGGCCCTGTCTGTTACACATCCTAGCTAAAGTTAGCAGGTGTCAGCCAACCTGTGCTACAGTCACACCTTCGCTTGCAGTGTAGACATATAATCTATTTAGGGTTATTTAGGTTAAGGGGAAAAACACATAAGAAAGAACAAAGGAAAGATGCCAGAATGTAATACGTAGTGTGCATGTACCCTCTGTTATACTCTGCATTGAATCAAACATAAAACAGTGACTAACACTGCACATAAACAGAGTGCTTACAAATTGAAGGGCACAGTGTGTAGAAACAAACATCCAAAGATATTCTTTATTTAAATACATCAATCAGCCTACAGTTCTCAGTCTGACTGTTAAACTACATTTAGTGTCAGGCACGGGATTGAGAACAATATTTGATTCACTAATGAGCTCTCAAACGGGTGGAAATCTTTAATTTCAGCTTTCTGAATATAATGTGACAGAGACAGCCAAATGGAATTGTCTTGCCATGGTATAATTTTTACACACGTTCTTATTCAACAGCGATGCGTCCATAGTTCATAGAGAGGAAGACATTTTCCAGAAATTTAGTGTTCTGAGTTACTTAACCGTGAAACACTGAACATATGCCATTGACATCCACTTTGAGCAAAAGAACAGCTTAGATAGCACTGTGCTCATTAAACTTTTCTTGTCAATCCAAACACAGTTCCTTGTTCTTCTGTCATTGCTGTGCTTGTTACTGATAAGCAAAGAGCAAATTCCCCTCAGTATAGTGATAATATTGGACAACGTTTGGTAGTTAAAAGGAACGGACTGATGAAATGAAACACCAAAACGTTTCAGGTTTCTTGAAAGAAGTTTCTTGCACACTGAAAAAGCACATGAAAATGTAAAACAAACGAGGAGTCCTGCGGCACTTCTAAGACTAACAAATTTATTTATTGCATAAGCTTTCATGAGTATAATCCCACATCATATCCACAAAAGCTTACGTGATAAATACATTTCTTAGTCTTTAAATGTGTGTCACAGGACTCCTAGTTTGTTTTGCTGAAATAGACTAACACAGTTACCCTCTGGAATATGAAAATGAGGTGCTGTTCCAGCTGAACCACACTATGATCACTTTAACTAGGAGATGGAATAATTTTATACAGGCAATTGAGGTATGAGAAGAAATCTGCCACATTCAGACTTGTGACCATTCAATGAAGGATATATTTCATTAAGTATTCCTTTTTTACCACCTGATGCCTTTTAGTGTGTGTGTGTTACACAGAAAATAAAGATGCGATCTCAGCTGTAAACTTCTATATTTGCTAAATTTCCATATCTAAATAAGTTAAAAGAGGCTAAAGCTGCAGTGAGGAAAGCCACTAGAGAAAGTGTCCAGAAGTACTGGCAAGACCCATGCAAGAGGATTCAAACCTGCTTTGAAAGAGGGGACCTTCATAGTACCTATGATGGAATCAGAGGCATTTGGTCCAACTTGTAAAAAGACTGCAAACCTGAAAGTGAAAGATGGTACCATCCGATTGACTGGCAAGAACAACCTGACCAATGAAATGAGTATTACAAAGAATTTTAATCGAAGGATACCATTATCTGTGATACTGCCTTAGCTGCCATTTCTCAGCTGCCAGCAATGCAGTTGGTGGACCAAATACCAACTCTCAAAGATGCAGAGAAAGCTATTAAAGAGATTTCACCTGGGAAAGCAGCAGGCAATGATCAGATACCTCTGGAACACCTAAAGGCAGGAGGGAGATAGCTAGTGAGCAACTACACCTGCTAGGAAGAAAGCCACATGTTCTAGGATCCAAAAGTTACAAACATAATTATTTTATACAAAATAAAGGGGGCAGAGCAGATTGATGCAGCTGAAGCCAGTGCAGGTTCAAAGCTGGATGCTCCACAACTGACATGTTCACATTGTGCTTGTTGCAAGAGAAAGGCCTCAAATGCTCTCTGTAACATTCGTTGAACTACAAAAGGTCCTTCACCAGGGTTAGCAGGAATGGCATGTATAAGATCCTTGAAACTTGGCTGTCCACAAGAAGTGCTCTCCCTATTTAAGGAGTTACATGAGGGAATGAAGGCAACTATCCAGTAAGAAAATGAAACATCATCTGAATTTAGCATTGATGCTGGCATGAAGCAAGGTTACATCTTAGCACTTACCAACCAGCTTTGGTATCTTCTTCTCTCTTTTTAAATATGTTTTTGGAAATTATCAGTCTGGCATGGTAATTGAAGTGAGGTGATTTCAGAGGAAAAGGCATGTCACTCAGCTCACTATTCTGCTCTTTGCAGATGAGAGGCTGAAGGATCGGTACTGGGACATGTGCTATTCAACATATTTATAAAGGATCTGAAAAAGAAGGGAAGCAGTGAAATGGCAAAGGTTGGAGATCACATAAAACTACTGAAGATAGTTAAGTCCAAAGCTGACTGCAAAGAGTTACAAAGGGATCTCAAAACTGGGTGAATGGGCAAAATTCATCTCTAATTCACCTGCTGAATTGCAGATCATGATGAATACGTTCTCTGATGCATGTATCAAGTTCGGCGTGGTAATTAGTATTAAGTACGTTACAGGACAGCTACAGTCTATGTCAATAATGAAGTTCTAGACAATGTGGATCATTTCTGCTATTTTGGCTCAACTTTAACCAGCTCATTTAGCTTTATTCTCATATCATTGGCAATCTCTCATCTTTGGCAAACTTACCTCATGTGTCTGGAACAACAAGCTCTACTGTGATTTACAAATTGTAACTTCCATGAAGACGGTGATTTTGGATTTTATTTAAGATGCTACAGCTAAGATTGCCTTATAAGAAAATTATTCATTGAGCCATAAACTAGCAATAAAAACATTCTCCTTGCTGTAATTTGATATACACTAAATGGTCTTAACCTATGAGTATTTTTAAGTCTTTTTATATGCAAGTAAAAGAAATACCATAGGAATTTTTAATTTATGAGATTCTACTAGAATTATATTTCCAGGGCATAAAGGGACCAGTGGACTGGGCAACACACTGAAAATGTACTTTAGGGAACTATCATACATTTTAGGGGAGATAGACTGCAAATTTATTAGGTTTTCCTACTTCCAACTTCATTCTTCATCATCTTCTTTTCCATTTGCTCTTGAAAGATATGGCTTCTTGTCATATGGCAGATGAAGGAATTCCTTAAATTTACCCAAAAGATTAAAAACTGTTCTATTTTGTGATTAGAAGTAGTCAGTTCTGGACAACTAAGTATTTCAAAGATGCTAGTTTTACTGTGCTATGGCAAACTATTAGGGATGATTGGAAAACAAAGATTTTGAAGTTTTGTTTTCACTAAAGTGATGGGGGAGAGAGATCTTCCTGAGACTAAAGGGTTTGAATACTCTGTGTGAATCAGACAGAGTAAGGTCTTGACCCTGGGTCTTCATCCTCCTACGGAAGAACCATGCACCACCACCACTTCCCTTTCCATTTTACAAATGGAACTCACTGTGCAGCTTCTGAATACAAAATGTGGTATGGTTTGTAGTAAACAGAATTCACAGCCTTGAGGCTGCTCTAACTTGAGCTGGGGCCTTGCAAAGTATCATCCTGACCACAAATGCAGGTGAGTATACATTGCTACAACAGTCACAACTCCCTCCCACAATACTTTCTCTGAGCACAGATCAACAGGACATTAAGATCTAGATCTCATTTAGCTGGAACATCCTTTCTCCATACATTCAGACCATAAATAGTGGCAGAGTACTTCCTTTATAGCTCCTCATCTGTAGTAAGCTTCTATGGGAGCTCTCAGGAGCTTTGGGAATCATGGAACGTGGCGCACACAATAGCTGCATTCTCCTCTGAAAAGTGCATAAATATGAAAGAAAATATACCACTGAGAGGAGAGGATGTTGCTTAAAACAGTATCAAACTCCTTCTGCTTCCACTGCTGAATAGCAAGTGTTGTGCTCTTGGGACCAAATGAAGAGTGAAAGGAGACCTGTTCAGAGGTGCAACTCCATTTTAGGTGACTGGATGTTCACCTTCTACAAACCACTGCCTCTTGATTGGATAAACCTATCTCGAGGTTTTGTGGTGGGGTGGTGATGATAGTCTGGCTCATTTAAATCAATAACCAATGTGCCATTGACTTCAAGAGCAACAGGATTTAATACCTAAGTATTGAGTGTGTGTGTGTATTTTCAATCACTCATCTTTGGATGAATGTACAGCAGTTTATTTTATAATGTATGGTCAGGTGAAAGTGTCAGAAATATAAACATTAATCCACCTGGGTATGTGTTGCTATGTATGGGTATATAAAGTACTAATGAAATCTAAATTTTAATTTTTTTGATCTCCAAGATTTAGATATCTTAAGACCTAATCAACTGCTATAGGGTAAGTGAAAAGTGTGTCAATAATTTTTTGCTTTCTTATACAATTACAAAATATATTATTTCAGATTAGAAATTAGGTGACTATGTTAGTGTGTGGCAAATTGTGACTTTCATTACTCTTTTTTCAGGACAAAATTCACCTTTATTAAACTCAGTGGGATTCCTGATAATTGGTTTTGCTTCAAGGGTTTTATGTTGTTTAAATAATTTTATAAAGACTAAACTATTATTAATTAGATAACTATGTGCTATGTATAATTCATTGTAAAATATTTTAATATGTCATGGCCATTTCATCATTGTTTTATATATTTTTCCTGGGGCCATCATTCAGATAAACCTAATTAAAAATAATTAGAAAAAGTTTCAAAGAGTAAGCTCAGGGTAGATGATAAATTAATATTTTTCAAGGCACTCACTGTTTTTCTTCACACTTTTTTTCTTACTTTTATTGCCTTTTTAAGTTTCATAAAATACACAACTCACCTCCAGTTTTAATCGAATTATTTTTGGCTGGTGTCAAATTGTCATATAATTATTCATTTTTTATAATGAAAAAGAGATTCTTTTTCAAAGAAACATTTTACCCTTATATTTGCCCCAACTTCTGCTTTGACAGATATTATGAGGACTTTTGTAAATATCTGATTACGTTTGGAATATAGAAATTGATTATGATGATACCAGCAATAAGACAAATAATTGCCACTGCATGCTTTACATTTTCAAAGTACTGTACACATACTCGTCCAGATTCATATTTGGTGTAACTTCACTGATTTTGGTGCCGTTATATCAGGGATAAAATTGACATGTTAGATAATAAAGACTCACAACTGGGAGTGACATTTTTTGATGGAAAGCTTTTTGATGAAAAATGCAGATTTGACAACACTGAAATGTTTCACAGTCTTATTAGAGATACCAAGTGGATGAGAAACAACTTGGACCAACTTTTGTTGGTGAGCAAGACAAGTTTTTGTGCTTATATAGATCTCTTCTTCAGGGAGCTCTTCTTCAGGCCTCAGAAACTTACTCAGAGTGGCTGCGTCAAACTGGTAAATTAAGTCGACTTAAGCTTGCTTAAGTTGACTTAATTTACCCTGCGTCTACACTACACTTTCCTTAAGTCGACTTAGTGTATCTACACTTAAAATTAAAGTCAACTTAAAGGGGAACTTACAAAGTCAACCTAGAGCGTCCACACTGGATGCTCTAGGTCGACTTTGTGTGGCTAGGGGGACATTGGGCAGGTCCACGGTGGTGGGGGGGGCACCCCTTGGCTGCGTCTCACTGGCAAATTAAGTCGACTTAAGCTTGGCTTAAGTCGACTTAATTTGGCCTGAGTCTACACTACACTTTGCTTAAGTCGGCTTAAGCAAAATAAAGTCGACTTAATGAAAATTAAGTCGACTTTATTAAACCTGCTTTTTACTCTACCTAAGGCTTAATTCGACTTTCTAAAGTCGAATTAAGCCAATGTAGCCCTGGGGTAGCCCTGGGACAATATCACCCGATAGATTCCTTAATATTAAGGAGACAATGATTGTTCACACCCTCCCGTGTGCAATGGGGCAAAGGGGGACAGGGACCCTGGCAGGGTATGTGGGCAGGGTGTGATCTGTCTCCTTAATGTTTAGGAATTTTCCCGCTACAATGGGCCCAGGGAGTAACCTGTTGAGCCATTAAGGACACAATGGGCCCATATCACCTGGCACATTCCTTAACATTAAGGACACAATGGTTTGACACACCCAACCCTCTCAGACATTACCATAAAATCACACAAGTTAAAGTACAGATAGAACACCAAATTCCTATCTAAACTAACTTCTAATCCAAATAGAATTCCGAGCCATAAACTATATAATCATTCCCAGCAAATTACTACCTTTCTATTGATACCAAGGAAAATAAAGTCAACTTAATGAAAATTAAGTCGACTTTATTAAACCTGCTTTTTACTCGACCTAAGGCTTAATTCGACTTTTTAAAGTCGAATTAAGCCAGTGTAAACGTGGGGTAGCCCTAAGTCTGTTTTTCCTCCATGTCTATTGGCCTTTCTTCTGAACTTACTATATAGACCCCAATCCTACAAACATGCTAAACTGTCAAATCACCAATTCCATTGATGCCAACATTATCGACATGGTTAATGTTAAGCATATGTTTAAGTGTTTGTAGGATTAGGGCTCTAGGTAAGTTTTGATGGTTGTTTTGTGATATGATCTCTTGACCATTGGGAATTGAAACTATCAACCTATTTTCCATACCATCAAACAGTTACAACTCATTCTGCTGGACTATTGGAAACAAGCATTTTCTTTAGCTCTCTCTTGCTTCAGCTATTGAAAAGAAAACTATTATATGGAGTTGAAACTAATTTATAAATCTCCACTTGAACAACCAACATCAAGTGTTCAAGAAATGGGAGAGGATTTCAAAGCTTACTTGATACAGGGCACCCAGAATGCTGAAGAGAAAGGCAAACATGGAAAAGCTATTGACTTCCTGCAGTTAATCAAACAGCCTTTCAACTGTCAAGCATGAAAAAAATGAAGTATTGTAATAGCTGATGCTTTTACCTCCCATGGGGAAAAATATTTCAGAACTTCCTCGCAGCTCAAGATGTAAAATTAACACATCTCCCTCCACTAAAAAAAAACCAAAAAAACAAATTGTCAGTCTTAATTTAGTGCTGGAAGCTGTCAAAGATGAAACTGGTGCCAAGATTCCTTGTTAGTGTAGGCTATGTTAAAAAATCTAATGTGGATATAGTTTGGGGTCCCTCCTATAAAATCTTCAATTCCTTTTGTGTAATTAAAATAATTGTGGTTATTGTATAGCATTTTATTTTAAAGTAAAAATACTCATGAATACATTCACTACAAAAAGGCATATACATAGTCAACTGCATTTCCATGTAGGCACTTAACTTAGGTCTTTAGGTGCCTAAGTATTGGATTTAGATACCTAATTTCAGGTATTCATCTTTGATATCTGGGGTCTTTGTTACCTATATGTTTCCATGCACTTACAATAATAAATGATCATGATATCATCAATACCACTGTGATGTTGACTTTTAGGTGGCAACCCCTTAATAGCACTCTTGCTTCTCTGCATTTGGTCTGCTCTGTGATATCTGTGAATAAGGGGACAAGGCTTCAACAGTAGTAGATTTCTTTTACAAGTCAGCTAGGAGTGGTGCACATTCTGGTGGAATGGAGTGCCTGTGTTCTGGGTATGGAGCCTGCCCATGGGAGAAATATGCAGATACCCAGCATCAGCAGGAAGCAGCCATGGAGAAGCTTGGGTTGGGTTGGGTCTCTACCCATATCTCCATAGTCTTATCCATAGCAGCTCTGAAAGGTGCATTTGGTGTCTCCAGTATGACATAAAAATTGAGGCACACAAAAGCAGTAGCCACTTCTGAAAACTGGGCTGGGTGTGCACTGCCTTAGTCACATAGTAGTAAATCAGAGTACAGAAGAGGATACAGAACCCACTATCCATGTTCTAGTTTCAAACCCTGGTTCACATCCATGACAGACCATTTGCACATGTGTCTGGAATTTCACATATCATATAGTTGAGTTAACTTTGGTCTGGTGCACTTTTGTCATAAGTTCAAAAATACAAAATGTCAATGGAGGTGCCCAGGTATATTTGTCTCATTTAACCTTTTATGTAGTTTTATGTAAAGATATGAAGAACAAACATAATTTTTCAAAGATAGAGCTGGGAAGATAGTTGGGACTGTCAAAAATAAAGGCTAAGGTTTCCATATTTATGCAGAGACAATAAGAAAATTTAATTGTCAATGTAAAGGAACCATGAAAGTTACAAAAAGTACAATTAGATCCTCTGCCTTCTATTGTCCATGGTGCACATGATAGGTAAGGGCTACTGAAAATTTGTGTTGTGAATCTTCAGCTGGTGACATCAAGTTGCTGAGCGCATGATCATAACACCTTCCATTACTGTGATCTCATGCTATAACCACACCCAGAGATCATTCTCAAAGGACTTCAATGAGAGCAGCTGGCTACCCTTGAGAGAGCCATTTTTGTATCCACTTTCATATCTAATGATCTATTTGAGAATTATTATAAATATAGATAATTTTACTTTACTAATTTTACTATCTCTGTTTAATGTATCTGTTCTGTAACTGATAGTGTAAAAAGCAATAAATAACTTGGACTGACAATGTCAAAGAAATCTAAAGGAATTGGATGCCCAACTCCCATTGAATTCCAGTGATTCCTGAGTCCCTTAAATGCCATGAAAAATATCAGCTTAAACAAAAAATCTCCCTACAATCTGCTTCCCCCCAAAGTCAAACAGAACCCCTCAAAACAATTTAGATATTTGGAGACATACTTTAATGACTAATATTGATTGTTTCCTTTCATTTTTGCTCTCTTTTCTAACTGAGAATGCTGTCTAATGTCATTTTACTTCTGAAGTTCCCATGATTGTTGTATTTACACACTGTATAAATAGTGGAAATCCTATAACTCCAATGGGGTCTTCCTTGTTATTTTTCATTTTTATCACATTTTATAGATTTTATCTTTAAAATAGTGAATTGTTAAAAAAAAATCCACCTTGTTTATTGAAAACAATTCCCACCATTTTTTAAATACAGAAATGAATTTTAGCTAAGTTCTTTGTGTGAAAAAATGTGAGATTAATTTCTAGGAAAACAAGAAAGAAATAGCTGAGAGGGTATCTATATTTGGAAATAATCTGTACTGCCTGATGTAAGAAGCTTTCAGAAACTAAGAAGTTTTCAAAGCTGTGATGCAGTTGCATTAAAAAACTACCTGCACAAGAGGAAAGAGCAATCAGATATTATTTTAGTGTTTAAAATGATCCATCGGTGCTTCATCTGAAGGTATTGTAACATATTTGCCGTCATCCACTTCCCCTTCAACCGTACGCTGCTAACAGAGCTTCAAATGTCTGGTATGTGTTTGAAATATTTTACTGTGTTTTTAAAAAGAAACTTAGCCGTTAAAACTCTGCTATTAAACAGTTCATGGATTATACATTAAATTCTGTCACCTAGTGCTATACATAGCTGCAAATCCTTAATTAATTAGAATTATTCCACAAGAATATCTGTATTCTGCTATGTGCTGCTTAGCAGTGTTAGACTAATTCAAAAACTCTTTTAAAAAAATTGTAGTAGTTTGTTTTTTATTTAAAACCATCAATAAAGGAAAAGCAGACTGTTAGCTATAGGATTTGAAGAGCTGAACCACTGTTACAGAGAATTAGAATATGGGCTCCAAGCCTATAAACAGTTACACATGTGTTTCACTTGAAGGTTGTGAGTTGTTTCACAGAAGTCAAAGGGACTCACGTTGCTGCATAGTCTTAAATGTTTGCAGTATTAGGACTATAGACAGTAAGCAGAGATTGGATGAAAGGACAGTTTCTTCAATAAGTGCATCTAAACCGGCCTTCTCATATAAGTTGATATATGTGCAACAAAATGTGGCCAGATAAAATGGAAGTCTTTGTTCCAAAACCTAACTGCCAATTGAAGGCAGTGGACACTATCTGAAAAACTTCATCTGGAATTCCCCTAGAACATACAGGACTGTAATCTTATTCCTCCTTTAGGTAACTACTGGCTTTCCATGTAGTAATTTTCAAAAGTTCTTAAAGCAGGTAGGCACCCAACTCATATTGAAAGTCGACAGGAATTTGGCGCTTTGAAAATCCCAATCAAAAGATATTTTGTGAATGTAATTCCCTACCATATTATTTCCATTTTATGCCAATGTATCTATAAATCTTTGGCTTTATATAATTTTAAAAAATGCATGTTGCTGGGGACCTACTTATGTGCCCAGCTAAGCAACACCCCACCCTTTTTTTTTTTACAAGGTAACGTATGAAAAACGTATGTATTTTAACCGACTGAAACAATTTAAGAGTCAAGTCTGATTGAATGACTGCCCACATCTTCATGTGTTAAAAAAAAAAAAAAAGCCTTTGTTAAAGTACAGATGAATTATTTCACTTAAACCCTCACAAAAATTGATTTTGGCTGTGCATGAGTTCATTTGATCCAGATGTTATACTATTAGCTAATTTTTTTTTATTAATCCACGATTCAAAGTTTTCATTTAGAAATATGGCAGGCAAAGATGTTTTTCATCACTGATTATTTTTATTTTATTTTATTTTATTTTATTTTATTTTTGGTTTGGTTTGTTTCCTGCTTAGGCCTCAGTGGCAAAAATCATCAGACTGTCATGCCGCTTGCAGAACAGAAGAGTCACATACAGAGTGATAACTAAAACTGCTCCAGTATAGAATTTGGGTTCTTCTTGGATAATAAATATAAAAATGAACAATTTTGCCCATTATAAAAAGGATCAAATAGATCACTTTGTCAGCACTTACATCCTACAAATTTCAAAGGGATAGTCACAAAAATAACCACTTCTAGCCATCTGTGATCCAGTCACAGAGGCTATGTCTACACTTGCACTTTTAAGTCAACTTTAACTGTCGACTTAACTAAGGTGACTTAGAGTCGACTTAGTTAAGTCGACTTAGTGTGTCTACACTTAAAATTAAAGTCGACTTAAAGGGCAACTTACAAAGTCGACCTAGAGCATCCACACTGGATGCTCTAGGTCGACTTTGTGTGGGTAGGGGGACCTTGGGCAGGTCCACGGTGGCGGGGGAGCACCCCCTGTGTACAATGGGGCAAAGGGGGATAGGGACCCTGGCAGGGCAGAGCCCTGTGTGTGATGCTGTCTGGATTTAGGGCAGCATTTATGATATTATTTTCAATGGATATCTCATGAATGCTATAATCCATAGGAACTATGTCATGTTTGGTATCAATAGAAAGGTAGTAATTTGCTGGGAATTATTATATAGTTTATGTCTAGGAATTCTATTTCGATTAGAAGTTAAGAATTTGATGTTATATCCATACTTTAACTTGTGTCATTCTGCACAAATGTCTTAGACGGGAGGGTGTGAACAATCATTGTCTCCTTAATGTTAAGGAATCTGCCAGGTAATGTGGTCCCAGGGAGTATCCTGATGAGCCATTGAGGACATGAAGAATACAACCATTGTATTCTTAATGGCTCATCAATTTACTCCCTGGGACCACATCACCTGGCAGATTCCTTAACATTAAGGAGACAGACAACAGAGTCCTGTGGCACTTTTAAAGACTAACAGATTTATTTATCACATGAGCTTTCGTGGGAGAAAATCCCACTTCGTCAGATGCTTTTCTCCCACGAAAGCTCATGCGATAAATAAATCTGTTAGTCTTTAAAAGTGCCACAGGACTCTGTTGTCTTACTACAATAGACTAACACGGCTACCCCTTTGGAATTTGACTGCATTAAGGACACAATGGTTGTTCACACCCTCCCGTCTAAGACATTTGTCCAGAATGACACAAGTTGAAGTATGGATATAATATCAAATTCTTAACTTCTAATCGAAATAGAATTCCTAGACATAAACTATATAATCATTCCCAGCAAATTACTATCTTTCTATTGATACCAAACATGATGTAGTTCCTATGGATTCTAGCATTTATGAGATATCCATTGAAAATATTATCATAAATGCTTCCCTAAATCCAGACAGTGTCACACTGTGCCCACATGCCCTGCCCTTTGGGGGGCATGCCAGGCTCCCCCTGTTCCTGCCCCCCAGCAGGGAGGGCATTGGTGTAGTCCTGGGGTAGCCCTAAGTCTACTTAGGGCTACCCCAGGGCTACACTGGCTTAATTCGACTTTAGAAAGTCGAATTAAGCCTTAGGTCGAGTAGAAAGTTGGTTTAATAAAGTCGACTTAATTTTCCTTAAGTCGACTTAAGCAAGCTGCTTAAGTCGACTTAAGCAAAGTGTACTGTAGACGCAGGGCACATTAAGTCGACTTAAGCCAAGCTTAAGTCGACTTAATTTACCAGTGTAGACGCAGCCAGAGAACCTAGTGACATCCATGGGAGTGAAGTGCAGGAGGCATCTTGCAGGATTGGCCCGTACATGGTTTTAAGGCCTAAAATGTTCTTCCTTGTCCTGTCTGTGCTAAATTAACATTGCTAGAGCAAAGACTGGCCCCATTCTACATTTTGTTATATCAAACATCTGTATATTTATGTCTTTGTATATATGTGCATAGTAATAATATTTGCACATCATAAACACATTTATTTCTTGTGTTCATGAAAAGAATCATGTGAATTAGGTTGTTTAGAAGATTTTGGGTAGAGCTATTATTCTATAACAGACATGAGTGTCATTTAACTTAATTTGTATAACTCTCTTTTATGACAACCACCTGTGGTCTGTATCCAGCTTCTTTCCCAATCTAAATTAATAATTTTTGAAGAAATCTGCTGTTCCCATGGAAACATTTGTTAGGGCCTTTTGTTATTCCTGCAAAACCTTAGTAGTGTTTATTTTTTCTCCATTTTGTTGCATTTTTAACTACTGACTTTCTTTATTTTCCTAACAACTTGTTATTTTTGGAACTTTGATCCCCTTTTACCGAAGCCAATTCTGCACCAGTAATTAATAGAGTACTTAATAAACTCCTTGTGTGTATATGGAAGATATTGACTGTGACAACTCCTTTTTTTTCCCATGTCATGCTCCTAGCTGCCCCATTGCACACATTTTATCTGAACAATATAGTGCTATTAAAGTAAACTTCAAGATACAATAGCACATAGATGATGCAAGAGTTTCTATTTTCCATGGATGAAGGCCACTGCATTTTGACACACTATACTTTACATTGTTAAAAAACTATTTACCAGCAAGATCAGGTGGATGATGCTGAACAATCAGAACAGGTAAAAGAGTGTCCTGTTGTAACGTAATATAAAGTGGTGAGAGACTTTGGTTTTGGAGCAGAAATTCTATCTTTGGTGTCATGTATAAAGTGTCTGCAGCCTCTTGAGATCCAAATATTTGATCATCCAAATATCCTATACAGCTACATATTGTCACTGCTTGTATGAATTGGCCTATTTATTTCTCCAGCCACTCAGACTGTTCTTTTCTGCTACCATTTTTAAAGAAGAGGACAATCTTAAATGGCAGAAAGAACTATCACATGACAGTGTTTCATACTTAAAAGGAAATATTAGACCTCTTCGTAAGCAAGACCAGTTACTTTTGGTCACAACAGGATATATTTCAGGCATTTTTATAGATAGAAATTGCCATACTGAATCAAACTAGAGGTCCATGTAAGTAGGTTATCTTTGTGCTTTCCTGACCCGCAGCTGTTGTGAGAGCTGGAGGAGCTACTGATGTGATTTAGACAGTTTCAGGGTCCTATAAAAGTCAAGGTAGCCTAATCAAACTGAACTATCAACCACAGCACTGCCCAGAATCTCCACAATATTGTGTGCTCCAATCCTGCTGTGCCTCTACCCCTGGCACATCCCATACTCTAGGGCTTACAAGGAGATTCTCAGAAGATTGGTCTCCTAAGGTCATTCAGCCCTTGTCTTGGTACAATCTTTTACACAGGGTTTATATGTTTATTGTCTATCGCTTACCTGGGCTAACAGGACATTTCAGAAATTTGTGTGAACAAATGGAAGATGAATTGACGCCCTTTTGAAAAGTTCATCCTCACATTAAAGGGCTTCCCATTTGCAGCTTTCAATTCCATGGATAGGTGGTATGAATACTGCCTTCATTGTCAACAAAAGCTTGACACGGCTTTTAATATCTTCTTATGTATCTTGGCTGTCCCTGAAAGAAAAAAAATAAGGATGAATATATAGATGGAAAATTATTTTTTTTAAAAATAAGTCAAAAATAGAAGTGTATAAGTCCCTTTCTCATATCTTGGCTACAGCCTTCATACAGTGGCCATTGTCTAATACAATTATTTTCTTCAGAAAGGCATTTCTTTGGTTAAAACAAATTCCTAATTAATATGTGTATTTTAGGAACAAATGACACTTTGACACCATTTTACATAAAATGGCTGTTCTCTACTAATGTAACTATGTGAAATATACAAAATGCCTTAACCAGATGTTTAATTTCTCTCTATGTCAGCAGCCCACTTTAAAAGTCAAATAAGGGAGCTTGTTTTATTGTGCTCAAGCAATCCTGTCAGGTACAGAACAAGGCAATGATTGTGAAGAAACAGCTGGCTATCTTGTATCCTGTGTTTCATTATTTCTGATTTAAAATCATAAAATCATGGGACAAAAAGGGATCTTTAAAGGTCATCTACTCCAGTCCCCTGCACTCAAGCCATCACTAAATGTGACAACCCCTGACAGGTGTTTGTCTAGCCTGCTCTTAAAATTTCCAATGATGGGGATATTCCACAACATCCTTAGGCAATTTATTCCAATGCTTAACTACCGTAACAATTGGGAAATTTTTCCTAATGCCCAACCTAATGCCCAAACTGCTCCTGCTGCAATTTAAGCCCATTGCTTCCTATCCTGTCCTCAGAAGTTAAGGAGAACAATTTTTCCCTCCCCCTTGCAACTACCTTTTACGTGCTTGAAAACTGTTATCATGCCCCTTCCCCACACTTCTGTCGGCCCTTCTACAGACGAACCAAACCCATTTTTTCATTCTTCCCTCATTAGTCATATTTTTAGACCTTTAATCATTTTTTGCTGCTCTTCTTTCAACTTTCTCCAATTTGTCCACATCTTTGCTGAAATCTGGCACACATAACTCTATATAATATTCCAGCAGAGGCCTAAGCAGCATAGAGTAGAGTGGAAGAATATTTCTCACGTGTTGCTTATACCACTCCTGCTATTACATCCCAAAATAATGTTTTGTTTTGTATTGTTTTATTTTTGCAACAATGTTATGTTGTTGACTCATATTCAGCTTGTGATCCACTATAATCCCCAGATCCCTTTCTACAGTACTCTTTCCTAGGAAGTCATTTCCCCTTTTATATATATGTGCTATTGACTGTTTCTTCCTAAGTGGAGTACTTTACATTTGTCCTTATTACATTTCATTCTATTTACTTCAGACCATTTCTCCAGTTCAGTTTATTTTTGAATTTTAATCTTATCGTCCAAAGCACTTGTAAACCCTCCCAGCTTGGTATCATTCACAAACTTTGTAAGTGTACTCTTTATGGCTATGTCTACATTCAGGAATTTAGGTCGACTTTACTAAGTCAACTTTAATAAGTCAACTTTAAGTCGACCTTATTAAGTCAACTTACAGAGTCCACACAGGACTCTAAAGTCGACTTAAAGCTGGCCTTACTAAGTCAACTTATAGAGTCTACACTAGGCTCTCTGAGTTGACTGGTTAGGTCCAGGGGGAGGTGAGGCTCCTTTGGAGCCTTGTTCCCCAGGGTAGGGGGGCTCTTCCTGAGACAGCAAGCCCCAGAGCGGTCCGGGTGAGAAGGGAGTGCAGAGCTCCCTTCTGGCCCAGACTGCTCGGCTCCCTTCTGGCCAGGACTGCTCAGGTCCCGGGCAGAAGGGAGCCCTGCACTCCCTTCTGGCTGGGACCGAGTGGTCCCTGTGGTCCTGGCCAGGGGGAGCACAGGGCTCCCTTCTCTCCGGGACCCCAGTGGTCCTGGCCAGAAGGAAGCCCTGCGGCTCCTTTCTGGCCAGGACCGCGCTCCAGCGCGGCGGTTTCCCTATCAGCTGGAGGGTCGTGCTGGCAATTAAGCATGAGCAATTAAGCAATTAAGCAGCAGCTTAAGTCGACTTAAGGAAAATTAAAGTCAACTTTATAAAACCTCATTTAAAGTCGACTTTACTGGCTAAGTCGACTTTATTAAATCGACTTAGGACTAATGTGTGTCTATACTGGCTAAGTCAACTTTAAGTCCACTTAAAGGGTTCCAGGGCTCCCCCCCTGCCCTCCCTGCCAGGGTAACTGGCACAGGCAGAGCTTTGGGTACCCCCACACAGGGCAGGACAGAGCCCTGCCCACCCTGCTCCTATGCCCTGCCAGTGTCCCTGTCCTGCTCAGCCACCATTGTACCCAGGTACAATGGGGCAAATGCTGAGCCCCCTGGCACTTGGCAAGGAGTGCCCCCCCGCCACTGTGGACCAGTCCCAGGTCCACCTAGGCCTAGAAGTTGACTTAGGCATCCAGTGTGGACGCTCTAGGTCGATTTGGCTGTTTCCCCTTTAAGTCGACTTAATTTTTGAGTGTAGACATGCTAAGTTGAATTATTTGGCCAAATGTAGACATAGCCCTATTGATTTCCCTCTGCCTTCCCCTCCCCATCCACAAAGCTTGTTACCACTGCCAAAGAAATCTGTCAGGTTGGATTGACCTGATTTGCTCTTGACAAATCCATACTGACTGACTTATGACTTTATCTTCTAAGGGTATGTCTACACTGGAGGCTCTGTTAAGTCAACTTAACAAGGTTGACTTTAAGTCAATGTAGAGAGTCCACATTAAAAACTCCTGTCGACTGCCTGCATTCACACTGGCAGGTGCTAGGTCAACGGAGGAGTGGTGCATTGTGGGTAGCTGGGATGGGGCCTGGAGGCCAATTATGTCGACTTAAGGGCTTTCCCCCATCTACACTGGCTTAAGTTGACTTAATAAGGTTGACTTAAGCATTAACTCGACTGTAAGAGGTGATGTTATTAAGTCAACTTAAGGAAGTGCTTAAGTCGACTTAATAGAAGCCCACTGTGGACGCAGGAGTCTTTAGGTCGACTTAATCTTCCTTAGGCTCCAGTGTAGATGTACCTTAAGTGTTCACAAATTGATTGCTTGATTATTTGCTCCATTATCTTTCCAGATACTGAAGTTAAACTGACTAGTCTGTAATTCCCTGGATTGTTCTTATTTCCCTGTTTATAAATTGGCACTATTTTCCTGTTTCCAGCCCTCTGAAATCTTTCCCATCTTCCATGACTTCTCAAAGATAATTGCTAATGGCTCAGATATCTCTTCATTCAGCTCCTTGAGAATACTAGGATGTATTCATTAGGCCCTGGTAATTTGAAGGCATCTAACATTTTAACTTATTTTTTCCCTATTTTATGGTCAATCTTCCCCCATTTTCACTGCCACTCATTGGCTGTGTCTACACTGGTAAATTAAGTCTACTTAAGCTTGCTTAAGTCGACTTAATTTACCCTGCATCTACATTACACTTTGCTTAAGTCGACTTAAGTAGCTTGCTTAAGTCGACTTGAGGAAAATAAAGTCGACTTAATTAAAATTAAGTCGACTTTATTAAACCTCCTTTCCTATTAGACCTAAGGCTTAAGTCGACTCCCTAGAGTCAACTTAAGCCAGTGTAGCTGTTGGGTAGCCCTAAGTTGACTTAGGGCTACCCCAGGGCTGCATCAATGCCCTCCCTGCCCTGCCCACCCTGCCCCAATGCCCTGCAGGGGTCCCTGTCCCCCTTTGCCCCATTGTACCTAGGTGCCCCCCTGCCCCCATGGACCTCCCCTAGGTTTCCCTAATCCCCTAGAAGTTGACCTAGGCATCCAGTGTGGATGCTTTAGGTTGACTTTTTATGTTCCCTCCAAAGTCAACTTTAATTTTCAGTGTAGATACACTAAGTCGACTTAGTTAAAGTCGACTTAAATTACCCAGTGTAGACATAGCCATTATGTCTAATCACTACTTTTTTGGTGAAAAATGAAAAAAAAAAGTTATTTAGCACTTCTTCCTATTTCCACCCTTTCTGTTATTCTTCCCCTCCATTGAGAAATGGGTCTACTCTATTCTTGGTATTCTTCTTGCTGATGTATTTGTAGAATGCTTTTTGTTACCCTTTATGTCTCTGTCTCTTTTAATCTTGTTTTGTGCCTTGGCCTTTCTAATTTTGTCCCTACATACTTGTGATATTTGTTTACATTCATCCTTTTAATTTGATCTAGATTCTACCTTTTTGTAGGATTCTTTTTTTTTTGCGTTTCAGATAATTGAAGATCTCTTGATGAAGCCAGTGTGATCTCTTGCCATACTTCCTATTGTTCCTACACAGTGAGGTAGTTTTGCTCTCGTGCCCTTAATGAAGTCTTTTTGAAAAAACTGTCAACTCTCTTGAACTGTTTTTCTCCTTAGACATGCTTCCCATCTGATCTTACCTAACAATTCCCCGAGTTTGCTGAAGTCTTCCTTCTTGAAATCCATTACCTTTTTTGTGCTATTTTCCCTTGTACCATTCTTTAGAGTCATGAACTCTACCATTTCATGATCACTTTCATCCAATAACCCTTCTGCTTTCAGATTTTCAATTAGTTCATCCCTGCTTGTCAAAATCAAATCTAGAACAGCCTATCTCCTAGTATCTTTCTCTACCTTCTGAAATAATAATAATAATAATAATAAATGTCTCCAATACGTTCCAAGAACTTGTTGGATAATCTGTATCTGCCACGTTATCTTCTCAACAGATGTCTGGGTAGTTGAAGTCCTCCATCACCACCAAGTCTTGTGCTTTCAATGATTTTATTAGTAGTTGAAAGAAAGCCACATCCACCTCAGCATTTTTTAAAATGCTTTTAACTATCCATTCAATGGGCAGCTGTGTTTATCTATCCCACATACCTACTTTATTTAGTGTCAGATAAAAGTTTGGCTTCAAAACTAATTTCCAAAGATGTGGATATGTCATTGTTTATCATTCTAATTTATATGGCAAGGAAACATATTAACAGTAGACTGACCCTTTACATTATACCTCTAAGTAGGACATATACATTTACATGCCCAGCAGGAATTCTCATGCATCTATTTGAAATCCACATGTAACTTTTGGTGCCCGTTTTCCATCATACACATCCTCATGACCACATGGATTTTATAATGAATCTTGCTTATAATTTGAGACCCTGCTTTTTCTGTGATCTACCCATAGAATAGATTTTTTTTTTCATTAATAGGGCTCTGAGGCTCTAAACAGTTGAGTTTTGTTGTGATTGATCAATCTATTCATCTGTCATTCAGGCTTTCCTACACCAATTTTTCACATCTGTTTGCCCTACTGAGGGATCACTTTTAAAAGTAAAATGGTTGATACCTCCTCCGAGACAAACAGAAAAGATGCCTTCTAGTGCTAATTACTATGGTAAAGTATTTGATGTGCACATTGTGTCTGTCAATCTGAAACAAGACTGAGACCATCAGTTACTTGAATATGACCTTTATTATCTGTTTATCATTACATGCATGTGTAAGGTGCCCATCACTGTGGCATCTGGGTATACGTTACATGACTTAAAAGTTGATCTAGTGATATTTATAATATAATAATATTAGTAATAGTGCAGTGTTCACAATGTCTGGCACTGTCTGCACGCACCCAGAAAGACATAGGCCCTGCCTCAAAGAGCTTTATGGTGTAAGCAAACTAACTTTGCAAATAATACAACAACCATACAGAGGTGCCATGTGAATTTTATTGTTTTTAGCTGTGGGCATTTTGCATGATATGAGATCAAAACATGCAGTTTTGTTTGTTTGGGGGGCAAAATGACTTCATATGGACATATGGATGAGATTGTGCTAATAGTTTAAAAGCATATGGGCATTATTGAATGAAGTACACTGCTGTCCCTAGAGAGTAGATTGAATGTCAGAGCTGTAGAAATTTTTGTGGTCATGTCTCCTTATAGAGGCTGGCCTATATGAAGAGATAGGCCCTTATACATACCACTAATAGCACTTTCATCTTGTTCGTGTGTAGCAGCTTGTGATTCTGAAGGAGAAGGTTCTGAATTCAGTGCTTGCTAATTACCATTAACTTGATATATGGCCACAGAATTATTACAATTGCAATAATGCTAAATTTTAGAAGATTTATCATCAGTATCTTGCCATATAATTCAAATGTACTTTGTTTGTGGCTTATTACCTTTTGTTTAATTGTTTTATTGGAAACCTAAATCAGGAATGTTAACAAGTTCTTGATATATGTATTTTTTTTAAACTGAGAAATGACCATGCTTTGGGTGAAACACTTTAGAGACTGAAGCCTATGCCACTGAGGGAAAAGAATGGGAATAGCAGCTTTTTTTGTAAATTAAAACATTTTTTGTGGGGTAACTGGTGAAATATAAAAAAAGCAAAGGAGTTAGGAGTCCCACACGTTAGTATAGAAAACCAAAGTGTGAAGTGAAGAAGACAAAAGGGAAAAGAAGGGTTTTTTAAACATATATTTAACCTTTTGTTAAAATAAGAAAATCATTTTTATAGTTTTTTATTGTCTCATGGTTTATGATGTCACTAGAAATCCTGAATGGAACGTTATTTATGTACTGTTTGAGGCTGTATTTTCCTTAAGTTTTAGACATTTTTAACCTTATTACATATTGGATTACATGTTCTGATATAAAACTGATTTTACACCCACATATATGTGGAACAGTGATGTAGCAACAGACTGCACTTTACAACATCACATACAGTAGGATGTCACACAATTAGGATTCATTTGATGCCCTGACAAAGCACTCAGACCAGTTCTTCAGAGAGTTCTGAATTCTCAGGTTTTATTTTGGACAATAATAAATCAGATTTTTTAGATGAAAACATGGTTTACATTAACAAAACAGAATTTAAAACAGATACAATAGAGCAGCATCCATACATGTATATTTCTCTTGGTTTTATGAAATTATCACTGAAGAGCCATACATGGTACCTAGGAATTTGTCACGTCACAGCAGTAAACATTTTAATGATATCTTTCAACATCTTCCACTAAGCCGAATTGTAAAGGGTTAGCTCCAAAAACTAACAAAATACCCACAACAGAAAAGAGCCACCATACCAGTTCAACCCATGGAAAATAGTAGGGTCCCAAAAGTCTAAGTGATCTAGGAGCCCATGTGCCACTGAAAGTCAGTACAATGAAGGCACCTAAGTCTTCTCAGTGCTTTTTGAAAATTTTACCTAATAGTAAAGAATTTACAGAGTTAGACTGACAGCAGCAATTACAATTACAATTGTGATTAAATAAATTGAAAAGCTGATTTTTCTAGTTGCCAGAATTGCTCACTGAAATAAAAAAATGCAAATGTGTTGTTTCTGACCCTACAAGAAGTATGGCCCTTTCATCATTAGTGTTCGCTACATCTTAGATCAATATGCAAGATATGTGTTCCTGTAGACTAAAACAATGTGTTCTACTCAGCAGGTGAATGATCTAAGAATATCTAAGGGAAAAAGTCAGGTGAAGACAAAAGATGTGTCCATAAAGCATGGGGACAGAATAATTAGAGCATCATTGTCCATCTCTCTTGAACTAATTGGTCTCAACTCTAGCCTCTTCCACTTATCTGCTGTCCTTTCTGCCAACCTCACCAGTGTGCTTCCCTATGAAGCAGATGGAAAATAAAGAAAAGGGATCCCATGACGTATGCTACACCACAGCATACACTTTCTGCTGAACTAGTGGTCTAGTTCAATCTTCCAGACAATGGAACTTTGCCTGACTTCCCTTAAGAGAAAAGAATGCCCTCTTCAAGTCATGTGCTGTTTGTATGTACTCCTGGGATTGCCCCAACAATGGCATTGTTAGCTTCAAAGAGAACCCTGGCGTGTGGACTTTGTGGAGGCACATATGACCATAAGAAGGCCATACTGAGTCAAATCAAATGGTCCATTTAGTCCAGTATCCTGTCTTCCAATGCCAGCTCCTTAAAAGAGAATGAACAGAACAGGCAATCATTGAGTAATCCATCCCCTGTTGTCTGCCTCCAGCTTCTGGCAGGCAGACCTTGGGGTGCATCCCTGCCCTTCTTGGCTAATAGCCATTGATGTGCCTGTCCTTCAAGAACTTATCTAGTTCTTTTTTGGTCCCTGTTATAGTTTTGACCTTCACAATATTCCCTGGCAAAGTGTGTGTTGTGTTGTGTATAGTTTAATACTTTTTTTTTTTTTTTTTGCTAAGGGTTTTGTTTTTAAATGTAAAAAAAGTCAGCTACTACAGGAGAAGCCCAAGAAAGAAAACAACAGAACACCACTGGTTATCACCTACAATGCCCGCATCAAACCCCTACAGTACATAGAATCATAGAAACTGAAAGGAATCACGAGAGGTCATCGATTCCAGTCCTGTGCACTCATTCCAGGACCAAGTACCCTCTTAAGCCACCCCTGACAAGTATTTTGTCTAACCTGCTCTTAAAAACTTCCATTAATGCAGATTCCACAACCTGCATAGGCAACTTATTCCAGTGGTCAATCAGCCTGACAGTTAGGATTTTTTTACTAACATCCAACCGAAACCTTCCTTGCTGTAATTTAAGCTCATTGCTTCTTGTCCTATCATTGGCGGTTAAGGAGAACAATTTTTCTCCCTCCTCCATGTTATAACCTTTTAGGTATTTGAAGTGGTTAAAGTATAATTTGCTAGGCCCCAGAATCCTCATAATCCCTTGGCCCCTTTCCCGTATTGTCCGGCAATGTATGCATGTGCGGGCCCCAGCCCAAGTAGGCATTTGCAACCACTTCTCAGTACCATATGCAACTGTTATCACTCCATAAAAATATTTATAATTTTTTCATGTCATTTATGTTCTATAGCAATTATTGTCACAAACTAGCAAACACTGCATAACACAATAAGTATTGTGATCTTTATACTACCGATATGCACATTTCACTTCATTAAATGCAATGCAAAACTTGGAACACAAAAATTTTATATCACTTTCACCAAATTCCAGTGACAGTTCTGTAGTGAAACATGATGAGTCAAGTGCTTCAACAGCACCGTAGATGTTTTTCTGATTCTGGCAACAATCTAGCATTCATAGAGTCTGCTAAGGCCTGGTAAAACTGACATTTAGAAATTTCAATTTACTTGCCAGCATCCACAGACATGTTTACACATACACCGTTAAAGCAACCTCAGCAATTGACTCACAAGCTTCTTGGTAGAACTTTGAATCACACTCTCTAGGAGCTATAAACACCAGAACTTGTCGACTTATCAGCTTACTTGTTGTAGATAATGTTACATCAGACTTTTGCAATGCCAAGGACAGGTCTGCAAGTTCCTCCAGAGCATTAAGCACGAGACCCAAGTTTTTAACAAAAACTGGATTCTCCAGTTTTTTGCCATGCCAGCAAATTTTGCTTTATCTTTCCCTTCTAGTGGGAAATCAATTGATTTTTTCAAGAAGTGGCTATGCATATGACCACCAAACAGCTCATACAGTGTGGTAGCTAGAGGCCACCCAACACAACATACATTAAATAGGTGTCCAATCCTATTACGCTGGACTTCCTGATCACTTTCACATTCAGCCAACTCTCTCAAGCACTTCGGTGACTGACTGTACAGAGCATAGTATGAATCCATGAATGATTTAAAGTGATTAACTTCACTGCAGCATTTGATAGCATCAGCCACGGCCAATTCCAACCTGTGATTAAAACAATGCCAACTTATCAAAAGTGGAAATCGTGTCTTTAACTTTGTGGCAACACCAGCCTTACTGCCTAACATGATAGAGGCTTCATCTACACCTAAACCAATCCTATTATCTTTAAGAAATTCCTCCATGAATGTGCTGTCAAACACTGCAGCAAAGCTAATTCTATGCCATCAGCAGCATTGCTGCCTAATTCAACAAGATCAAGAAAAAATGTAACAGGACCAATGTTTACATCCTATACGCCTTAGCCATTTTCCAATAAGAGATGAGCAGTACCAAACAACTTACTTTAACCACTGCATCAGAGAAAAAGGATATCATGATTCAACTCTGACACATTCTAATGAAGACATCAGGGGTGAATCTGGCCCAATATGTCCATATCACAAAACCATCACACGGCGTAGCATAATTCAACACAATTAATAACATTATGTGTGTGGCGGTGGGGGAATCAGGGCCAATACACCTAACTGGTGCTATTAAAGCTAAAGGTATTAGTTTTGTGTCAGTTTTATATTCTTGTGGCTCTGCGTTTTGTTTACAACAAGTAAAAACTTTTTACCTTTTCTCCTCTTTTCTAAGCAACAAATACAGGTCCTGATCTTCAGTCACACTGAAGTCAAAGGATGTTTTGTCACTGGGTTCAGTGAGCATATTTAGGCTAGATAAGGCATAGAAAATGGAGTGGTAGGAAAGGCAGGGGTACCGTGGCAGGGGAGTGTAGCAGGGATGGGTGCCAAAGGAGGAATGGCTGAGGAGCTTGGAGGACAGGGCAGAGGTGGGGTGGGGTGCCAGAGGGGTATGGGGAGCACTGGCACTAGGTGGCAGGGTGCCAGTGGAAGATCCTCCCACTGGGCCTCCCTTGTGTTGTCCCCCAACAGGACCCCTCTGCTGCACCCCCTTGGTCCTTTGCCCCCAAGCCTCCCCGGGCCCCTTCCCTGCCTGCAGACTGGCTCCCCTATCCTCTACCCCGTTCCTCTCGCCCCCCTGCCCGCCAGATCCTTGACTCCCACTGCCCTTTCCCCACCTGCCCTGTCCTCCAAGCTCCTCAGCGCCCTTCCCTGCTCCTCTGACCCCCCTCAGCCACTTCCCTGCTCCTCTGCCCTCCCCCCACGGCCCCTTCCCCCCTCCTGTGGCCCTCCTGGGCCCCTTCCCCCCTCCTCTCAGCCCCCCCCCCCTTATCTGGCCGGAGCTGCAGGGGTGGCTGGCATAGCTGCTCCTGGGCCAGGCTCTGTTTGAGCATGCTCATGGCAGGAGATTTGAAACTCCCCAGCCTGGCCTCAGCAAGACAGGGTGGAACAAGTATTCCGCCGGAGTCTGCGGCTTTTTTGGGACCCCTGGGCAGAATGCACTGGAACGCAGCATTCCGCCTGGTTTTTCTATTTTTAGGGGCCCCGGAATGCTGGTCCCTAAAAATTGTGGGCCCCAGAACAGTGTTCCAGTGTGTTCCCCCTTACTTTAACACCTGGGTATTTGAAAACTGTTACCATGTCCCCTCTCAGTCTTGTCTTTTCGGCTATGTCTATACTAGAAAAGTTAAGTCGACTTTATTAAGTCGACTTAATAAGGTCGATTTTAAGTTGACTTAAAGTCGATCTTATTAAGTCAACTTAAGAAAAGTCGACTTAACTTTTCTAGTGTAGACATAGCCCCTTTTCAACCTTACTGAGTCGACTTAACACTTTACGTTGACTTAATAAAGTTGACGTAGGTATTAATCCCCGTCCATACTGGCTTAAGTTGACCTAATAAGGTCGATTTAAGCATTAAGTCGACCTAAAATGAGGTGTTATTAAGCTGACTTAACTTTTCCTTAAGTCGACTCAAGGAAATGCTTAAGTCGACGTAAGGAAAGCCCAGGTGGACAGGGAGTAAGTTAGGTTGACTCAAGCCTCCTTAAGTCGACCTAACTTGTAAACTAAACAAACCCGGTTCTTTCAATCTTACTTCGTAAGTTACGTGTTCCAGGCCTTTAATCATTCTTGTTGCTCTTCTCTGGACTTTCTCCAGTTTGTCCACATCTCTCCTAAAATGTGGCACTCAGAACTGGACACAATACTCCAGTTGAGGCTATTCAGCGTGGAGTAGAGCAGAAGAATTACTTCTCGTGTCTTATTTACAATACGCCTGTTAATACATCTCTGAATGGTGTTTGCTTTTTTTGCAACAGCGTTACACTATTGACTCTTATTTAGCTTGTGGGTCAACTGTGACCCCAGATCTCTTTCCACAGTAGTCTTTCCTAGGTAGTTGTTGCCCATTTTGTATGTGTGCACTGGATTGTTCTTTCCTAATTGGAGTATTTCCTAAGTGGAGTATTCCCCCCCCCCCCAGCTCACAGAGTTGTGTAGGCAACAGCATGCACTGACAACCTCTGGGAGGTTGCTTTCGCTGAGCTTCAGGGGGTCAGGAGGGCCCTCCAGCGAGTCTTCGAACACCCAAAGGCTCACTCAACGATGCTGCGACACCGGTTGAGCCTCCGATTGAAGAGGTCCCTGCTGTCATCCATGCGGCCCGTGGATGGCTCCATAAGCCGGGGAGCAAGGGGCAGGTGGCATCCCCAAGAATCAGAACTGGAACCTGCATGTCCATGATGGTGATGGTGTAGATGGGGAAGAAGGTGCCCGCCTTCATGTGCCTGTACAGGGGGGAGCTGTGCAGGATCCATGCGTCATGCCCCTTCCCCGGCCAGCCCACGTAAATGTTCTGGAAGATTCTGCAGTGGTTCACGAGGGCCTTGAAGATCACGGAGTAGTACCCCTTCCAGTTGACAAAGTCCCTGGTGCAGTGTTCCGGGGCTCTGATGGGGATGTGGATGATGTCCACAATGCCCCCACAGTTGGGGAAGCTGAGTCGGGCGAGGCCGGCGAGGAGTTCGTGCAGGTTGCCCGGGGTGACGTGGTGCGCAAGCTGGACCCAGATGATTGCTCTGCAGACCTGCATGAGGGCAGTCCCTATGGTGGCCTTCCTGAAGCCGAACTGTGGGCCACGGAGCGGTCGGAGTCTGGGGTTGCCAGCTTCCATAAGGCGACAGCCACTCACTTGTCTACAGGCAGGGTGGGTCAAAGTCAGGCATACATGCGCTGCAGAACTGGGGTGAGCTTGCGGACCAGCTTAAGGAAAGTCTGATTGTTCATCCTGAGGTTCTGCAGCCACTGGTTGTCATCCCAGGGGGTAAGGACGATCCGCTTCCACCAGTCGCTGCTGGATGCACGTGCCCAGAAGTGACGAGGCATGAAGCGCACTTCGGTGAGTGCAGCAGCTTGCTGTGGCAGCAAGGTGGGGGCCAGGCTGTTGTCTGCCTCTGCGCTGGCGGGTTGCCAGCGAAGCCTGCTCCACAGCACAAGAAGCCTTGCCAATAGTGGCAAGTGTTGTGCAGCTGCCTGACAAATCGCTGGAGAAGAATCTGGGCCATGACCTGCTCAGCCTCCATGTTGCCAGGCTCAATGGGGAAGGTGCTGAGCTGACTTCCTCTTTTAAAGGAGTGGCCAGGGGAGCGGGACACTTCTCGGGTGCCTCATGCACACACGATGCCCCACTCCTAGGTTGACCTAGCCCTTCCCAGTCGACTTAAGCATCTAGTGTAGACGCTCTAGGTCGACTTAACAAGGTCGACTTTGACCTAAATATACAGTGTAGACACACTAAGTTGACTTAACAAGGTCGATTTAAAGTCAACCTTGCTAAGTCGACTTAATAAAGTCAACTTAATTTAACAAGTGTAGACATAGCCTGGGAGAGGTTATCCAACTAGTTTTGAACCCATCTTATACTATCTTATAGTAGCTCCATCCAGGATGTACTTCCCTAGTTTGTCAATGAGAAGGTTATGCGAGACTGTAACAAAAGCTTTACTAAAGTCTAGATTATACCACATCTACATCTTACCCTCTATCCACAAGGCTTGTTACCCCATCATAGAAAGCTATTGAGTTGGTTTGACATGATTTGTTCTTGACAAATCCATGCTAACTATCACTTAACACCTTATTCTCTTCTAGATATTTGCTAATTGATTCCTTAATTATTTGTTTCATTACTTTTCCTGGTACAGAGGTTAAATTGACTGCTCTGTAATTCCTGGGTTGTCCTTATTTCCCTTTTTATAGATGGGCACTATATTTTCTCTTTTCCAGTCCTCTAGGACCTCTCCTGTCTTCCATGATTTTTCATTTATAATAGCCAGTGGCTCAGATATCTCCTGAGTCAGCTCCTTGAGAATTCTAGGATACATATCGTCAGGTCCTGGTGACTTGAAGACATCTAACATCATCAAGGACCTACAGCTTATTCTACAAGACCATCCCACCCCCATTCTATCTGGCTTTGGGTGGCAGACCTCTCCTTGCTTACAGACAGCCCCCCAACCTTAAACAGATACTCACCAGCAACTATAAACCTAATAAAAGAAACATTAAAGGAGGCACATACTGCTGCAACAAATCACATTGCCAACTCTACCCACATGTCTGCACAAAAGACACCATCATAGGACCTAATCAAGCCAGCTACTCCAAGGGCTCATTCACCTGCTCCTCCACCAATGTGATTTATGCCATCATGTGCCAGAAATGCCTTCTTCCCTCCATCGCTTTATACATTGGACAAAGAGGACAGTGCCTGTGCAAAAGAATAAATGAACACAAATCTGACATAAGAAATAACATTAAAAAACCAATAGGGGAACACTTCAGTCTTCGTGATCACTCTGTTAATGATCTGTTAATAGCCGTACTCAGGCAAATGAATAACAAATCAAAGCTTCAAAGTGAAACTGCAGAATTGGAATTCATATGCAGATTTGACTCTATGATCTCAGGGCTGAATAGAGACTATGGATTCTTACAACAGGTAATTTTGCTTTCCTTGTCTCCCCTACCCCATGACCCTGCTAATTGCTGTATTCCACTGTTTGAATCCTAACAACTGCTTTGATTTGCTGTAACAGTCTGACCTGATCTTATGACTTACACTTCCCTCATTTATTTTGCTCCCATTCTGTAAGTTCCCCATCTTCAAGCATCTGACGAAGTGGGATTTACTCCCACGAAAGCTCATGCGATAAATAAATTTGTTAATCTTTAAAAGTGCCACCAGACTCCTTGTTTATTTTTTAAATGTATGTACTGCTGAATTTCTTTTATAAATAGCAAGATTATAGAAGGGTGCCCCCCAATTAAAGCTGTAGGTGGTGAAGTTTGTTATGGTCCTTCGTTTCTCTGGGAGTTCATTCCATAATCTCAGACTGAGAAAATTCTGTTTCCTGCACAGATGACATTTTCCCTTATGGTAGACTGTGCCATTGTCCCTGAGAAATGAAGTTGTTATCCATGAACATCATCCCTGAACTTTAGATGATCTTTAAGATATACTGTGTCCAGGCCATAGAACCTCTTACTATTTAAACCATTGCATAGGTTTCTGCTATTGTTTGCAAACTCTCACTAGCATTATTGACTATATAC
>ML685791.1:15507438-15550301 GCA_007922175.1 Pelusios castaneus
TATATATATATATGCCTAAAGTCTGGAATTTTGTATCAATCTGTGATGTGTATGTGTGTGTTGATCTTCAGTTAAGCAATGTAACGATGCATAACTTTATGATGCTTTGCACATGTTCTGCTTTCTAGACATCCAGGTGACTTAATTATTTTGGTAGCAGAATGTTACTGTGAGTAATATTTATTTATATGCAGTTTATTTTTGGCAAAGGATTTCTTAAATACAAGAGTCAAAATGGTTGCAATGGAAAAATTAATATATGGATTGTTAGTTTTGCTTTTCCTACAGTGGCACAAAAGGCAGTGACAGAAAAAACTGCCAAATCGTGCAGACACCCCAGCCAGCCTAGCACTTGCCCTGACGTCCTTGACTTTGCCACCTGAGAAGATGCAACTTTGCTTTTGTTCTCAAAAAGTGATTAACTTTTGAAAAAGACATTAAAAAAATATGACGTTGAAATAGCTGATTCATTTGTAATTGCAACCTTATTTTTATTAAATGCACTCTAAAATTCAGGGGAAAGATGTTGTTTATTAAAGCCATATTTTCCTATTAACATTTTGCAAGAGTTCAGATTACATAGTGTACTATTCTCTGCTCCTTTTGAAGGAGGTGCTGTAACTCTCTAAAGCAATACCCCACTTGAGGTATGGGTTGCTATGGAAAATTAACATTTTGATTCAGTCATGTAGTAAATAATAACATAAAATAGTGTGCAAAATGGTGAGAGTAAATGTTATATAACCCCCAGCATACCTTTAACTGGTGTAGGGTGCATTTTGGTGAACCTTACAGTTCTTTAGAATGTTTTTTGTACAGACTGTATATGTATCAGATGTGTTTTTAACTTCACATTCATACTGTTTGGCTTATGTATTTTTTTTGGACTCAGTGTATGCAGCGAGGATTCCATGCCAAAAGAACAGGGTAACCAGATATTCCAATGGCTATGTATACTCTTGAAAAGTTAAGTTGACTTTAGAAAGTCGACTTTATAAGGTCGACTTTAAGTCGACTTAAAGTGGACCTTATTAAGTCAACTTAAGAGAACTGGACTTAACTTTTCAAATGTAGATGTGGCCCCTTTTCAACCTTATTAAGTAGACTTAATGTTTTAAGTCGACTTAAAAAGGTCCACCTAGGCACTATTCTGCATTTCCACTGGCTTAAGTCGATTTAATAAAGTCGACTTAAGCACTAGTTAGAATTAAAACGAGGTGTTATGAATTTGAACTAACTTTTTCCGCAACCAGCAATGAGTGGAGTGCCCCAGGAATCGGTCCTGGGGCTGGTTCTGTTCAACATCTACATTAATGATCTGGATGATGGGATAGATTGCATGCTTAGTAAGTTCGCGGATGACATCAAGCTGCGGGGAATTGTAGACATGCTGGAGGGCAGGGACAGGACTCAGGGAGACTTAGACAAATTGGAACACTGGGCCAAAAGAAATCTCATGAGGTTCAAAAAGGACAAGTGCAAAGTCCTGCACTTAGGATGGAAAAATCCCATGTGTTGCTACAGGCTAGGAACTGATCGGCTATGTAGCAGCACTGTAGAGAAGGACCTGGGGGTTATGGTGGATGGGAAGATGAATATGAGTCAACAGTGTGTTCTTGTTGCCAAAAAGGCCAATGGCATATTAGACTGCATCAGCAGGAGTGTTGCCAGCAGATTGAGTGATGTGATTATGCTCCTCTATTCGGCTCTGGTGAGGCCGCATCTGGGATACTGTGTCCAGTTTTGGGCTCCCCACTACAGAAAGGATGTGGACAAATTAGAAAGAGTCTAGTGGAGGGCAACAAAAATGATTAGAGGGCTGGAGCACATGACTTATGAGGAGAGACTGAAGGAACTAGGCTTATTTAGTCTGCTGAAGAGAAGACTGAGGGGGGATTTGATAGCAACTTTCAACCACTGGAAGGGGTGCTCCAAAGAGGAGGGAGCTAGGCTGTTCTCAGTAGTAACAGAGGACAGAACAAGGAGCAATGGTTTCAAGTTGCAGCTGGGGAGGTCACGATTGGATATTAGAAAAAACTTTCTCATTAGGACGGTGGTGAAGCATTGAAATGGTTTACCTAGGGAGATGGTGGTATCTCCGTCTTTGGAGATATTTAAGGCCCAGTTAGACAATACCCTAGCTGAGATGACTTAGTGGGAGTGGTCCTGCTCTTAGCAGGGGGTTGGACTAGATGACCTCCTGAGGTCCATTCTAGCCCTAAGATTCTATGATTCTCATGTCGGGTGACCAAATAGAAGTCTGAAAAATCAGGACACATTTTTCAAGTGGGGACAGGTATAGTTCCCAAAATAAGACAAAGCACCTAATATTGGGTGCATCTACACTTACAAATTAAGTCGATTTAATGAGGCTTAAGTCGACTTAATTTACTCCGCGTCTACACTGGGCTTTCGTTAATTCGACATAAGCTGCTCCTGAAGTTCAATTAAGCCAACTAGACATTGAGCCATTGATTCCTACCTGCTGAGCCCGTTGAGCTAGCCAGTTTTCTATCCACCTTACGGTCCACTCATCCAACCCAAACTTGCTGACGAGAATGCTGTGGGAAACCGTATCAAAAGTCTTGCTAAAGACGAGGTATATCATGTCAATGGTTCTTCCCACATTCACAAATCCAGTCATCTCATCATAGAAGGCAAACAGGTTGGTCAGGCAAAATTTGCCCTTGGTGAATCCATGCTGACTGTTCCTGATCACTGTATTTTCCTTCAAGTGTTTCAGGATGGATTCTTTGAGGACCTGCTCCATGATTTTTCCAGGGACTGAGGTGAGGATGACCGGTCTGTAGTTCCCTGGATCCTCCTTTTTCCCTTTCTTGAAGGTAGGTACTATATTTGCCTTTTTCCAATCCGGTACCTCCCCCGTTCACCACGAGTTTTCAAAGAAAATGGCCAGCAGCTCTGCAATCACATTGGCCAACTCCTTCAGCACCCTCGGATGCAGTTCATCCGGTCCCATAGACTTGTGCACATCCAACTTCTCTAAGTAGTCCCTAACCTGACCTTCCATCACGGAGGGTCGTTCTTCTTCTCTCCATTCTGCGTTACCCAGTGTAATAGCCTGGGAGCTGACCCTGCCTGTGAAGACTGAAGTAAAAAAAGCATTGAGTACTTCAGCCTTTTCCGCATCATACACCACAAGGATACCTGCCCCATTCAGTAAGAGACCTACAGCATCCCTGATCCTCTTCTTGTTACTGACATACTTGTAGAAACCCTTCCTGTTATCCTTCACATCCCTTGCTAGCTGCAACTCCAATTGCCCTTTGCCCTTTCTGATTTTATCCCTGAAGTCCTGAGCAATATCTTTATACGCTTCCCTAGTCATCTGTCCAAGCTCCCACTTCTTTTAAGCTTCCCTTTTATGTTTCAGCTCATCACAGAGTTCTCTGCTAAGCCACACTGGGTGCCTTCCACATTTTCTATTTTTTCTGCACATCAGAATGCTATCTTCCTGTGCCGTTAGCACGGTTTCTTTAAAATACAACCAGCTCTCTTGGATTCCTTTCCCCTTCAGATCAGCCTCGCAAGGGATCCTACCCATCAGTTCCATAAGGGAGCCAAAATCTGCTTTTCTGAAGTCCATGGTGTGTGTTCTGCTTCTTTCCTTTCTTCCATTGATCAGGATCCTGAACTCTACCATCTCATGGTCACTGCTGCCCAGGTTGCCATTCACTTCTACTTCCCTGATCAATTCTTCTCTGTTTGTGAGCAGCAAGTCGAGAGGTGCAAGGCCCCTAATTGGTTCCTCCAGCATTTGTACCAGGAAGTTGTCCTCAACACTCTCCAAAAACTTCCTGGATTGCCGGTGCACTGCTGTATTGCCTTCTCAGCTGATGTGTTGGTAATTGAAATCTCCCATGAGAACCAGGGCCTGTGATCTGGAAACTTCTATTAGTTGTCCATAGAATGCCTCATCCACCTTTATGAAGAGGCTAATCTGTCCAAAACAGCTGCATGTATTCAGGTGGTACCAAAATATCTGTCTGCAATCAAATAATCACTTTCACCTCATACAGGAAATATTTGAATTGCTTACTGCAGGAGACAATGACCTGCAAACTCACAAATTAAAATAGAAACAGACTTGCTAAACTTTCAAAGTGCTTTTAGCCCAGTCTGCCTCCTAAAATGCTCTATATGTGTGATAAGCATGATTCACTCATCTTATAAGCCATCTACTGTGACAACAGATCTTACTCTTTCTCATTCCTTAATCGATAAGGGGTACAATGTAAGAGCTCATTTACACTTTTTGTAAGAATATATACAACTGTCTCTCCTTGCTTCACTGAATATATTTACTTTGGGGTTTTGTTTTGTTTTTTTGTTTATATGTAGTTTATTTGATAGGGAACAAATAATGTTTAGAAATGTTGCCCATACTCATACAACTGCAAAAATAAAGTAAAAGTAAAAAAAGGAAAGAGTCTTGAGGGAAAAGACTTTCTGATGCTGGAAATTTGTTATACTGGAAATGACTTCTTTGCAGACAAGTCATCAGTGTACAAGACATGAGCAGATGGAAATATGAGTGGAAGAGGAGTTGGTAATAGGTCTGTATCCATAGTACATTCATTCCCTATGCATTTCTCTTACATATTTAGTTATTTGACATGAATTGTTAAAATACTTTTAATTTAAAATATAAAATAATTTGTAAAACCAAGAGAGAAGTTAGCAAGGTTTATGGGTTTGTGAGACAAGGAATACAAGTAGTAATCAGTGCATTAGAAAAACGTAGCAATAATGCCGTATTGGTTGGGGAATGGAATCGGTGACTTAATGTTCTTTTTTCTCTGCTAATTTCAGCTATGTCTTCACTAGAAAAAGTTAGGTCGACTTTGTTAAGTCAACTTAATAAGGTTGACTTTAAGTCGACTTAAAGTCGACCTTATTAAGTCGACTTAACAAAGTGGTTACCCTGGACTGGGACTTAATAAAGTCAATTTAAGGGTTAATACATGTCCACACTGTGCTTAAGTCTACCAAAGAAGTCAACTTAAGGGTTAGGTCGACCTAACTGGCTGTTCTTACTAAGTCGACTTAAACTTTCATTAAATCAACCTAATGAATTTCTTAAGTTGACTTAATGAAAGCCCAGTGTGGACAGGGAGTAATTTAGGTCCACTTAAGGCTACTTAAATCAACCTAAATTGCCAGTGTAAACATATCCCTCTTGAGCTGAGATTATTCTCTACATATCTATGAGCTAATGCAGGGATTGGCAACCCAAAAAACAAGAAGAGCCATTTTTAAAAAAGTTTTTCAACAGCCAAGTATTTTGAAAACCATATGGGTGTAGCTTTTGCCCAGCTGGCCTTGGCCCCCCTGCCTCCCAGCTCTTGCTCAGCTCTGGGGACACACAGTAGACAGGCCAGATGAGATAGCCTTTCCCTGGACCTAGCAGCATCCATAGGTCCTGAGCTTCCATCCCCCACAGGTTCCTTGAGTTGAGAAGACTTGCATCTCTACCACTAAATACCATGGAAATCTTCCTCATATTAGGGATAACCCAGTGAAAACTACACAGAATAAACTTCACAGAGTGTCTGCTCCCACTTCACTCTTCCCCCAGTTAATCTGCTGGAGTGATTATTTGCTCTGTGATCCTACAATACCCACCATGCTTAAATGCTATACTGTTCTATGGTCTTCTATATTAATTCTCTAATTGCATCTTCACTCTTCTCAGTGTGACTACTTATTTTGTAGTTGCTAATCTAATTTTTTATTGCATTTTCCACTGAGTTTGTCATCTGATTTTTGTGCTTGGGCAATTTTTGCACTTTTTTGTGGCAGCCTTTGAAATGTTGAAGTCCTATTACATTACAAACTTCCAAAGACCAGTTGCATTGGAGATTTTCCTATCAAAAGTTGCTGACTAGTGTTGGTTTTTCTCAAGTCTTTTGTCAGTTTTGATTTATGTGCAGAGTCAGAACTGTATCTGATCTAAGCATCGCCTTGAGAAATGAAAATAAAACATTGGGCCCAAGCCAATGGAGCTACTCTACTGTCTTGGAACAATTTCTTTTTTTATGAAAGCTCATATTATTATTATTCATTTTTTCTCCTGCTAATTTGTAGTACTATTTTCAATGGCTTTCCCTATATTTTATATATATATAGGTAAAGGGGAGATTTTCAAAGTTGTATAGTGACTAGAGTGATTATGAGTTCCTGAAAAACAGAAATGCCATTATGCTTAGGACCTGTCATTGTCAAAAGACCTAATATCAATGGAATTGATCCTAAAATATCTATTATGTATGCTTAATTTAAGGTGTGTGGAGTTTCACAGAAGTCAGTGGACTATGCTCATGTTAAGTTAAATACATAGCAATAACAAGAATATATCACTATCCTAGCCTATATGCATTCACATCTTTATGGTTCTCATCTCACGTAAATTTTTTAAAAGTATCATTGACCTCCTTTCACCCTCTATTAGCCAATATTTTACAGGGCCATTTTAGCCACCAGCCAGGTGTCCAAGCCACTGCTTATTATTGGGATAGACTATTTTTCTATTTGCTGCTTTTAGCCATTTTCAGGCCTTTGCAGGTATTTACCATAACTAGGCAAGCCAGGAATGGGAGGATTCAGACAGTGAACATGTGGAACCTGACTCTATGCATTCACTCTCCCTGAATGTGCTGGTATGAATGTCTGTGAAAAACAAGAAATCTAGATATATTTTAGAATTGTCAGTGTAGGGAAATTTGGCTATTGGACTAACAGCTAAAGACTGTTTGCTTAATTCATTTTTTTAATGACACATCTTTGTAACTCCTGCTTCTGCCCACTGATTGATTTGTTTGGCTGGCTATGTAACGTTCTTTTGATTGATATGTCTCTAGAACGTTTGGAGTATAAGGGTGAGGTTGCAAGTCTGAGTCAGGTGGACCACTTCGTGGACACATTTGAAAAGATCTCCAAGTGCAGACAAAAGGATTGACAATCTGGGAAACTGTGACTGATTCATCCAAAGACTTCCTCAGACTTGGTGGATAGCTATCAAGTTTTGGGGTACTCTGACCACCTATTGTATTTTTATGTGCTTACAACTAGTAAGTGGAGACTTCTGGTAAAAGTGATTCTGATGGGAATTGCTGGAGACCAATGAAGTAAAGCATTAAGTTAAAAGTGCTTGGTTTTGACTTCTCTAGCAGGCAGAGGTACTGCATTTCCTTTGTTTTATTTCCTGATACTTTCAAAGGGATAGCTGTGTTAGTCTAGGTCAGCCAAACAAACAAGGAGTCCTGGAGCACTTTTAAAGACTAACAAATTTATTTATCCCATGAGCTTTTGTGGGAGAAAATCCCACTTTGTCAGTTCTTCAAAGCGTCTGATGAAGTGGGATTTTCTCCCATGAAAACTCATGTGATAAATAAATTTGTTAGTCTTTAGAAGTGCCACAAGACTCCTTGTTTGGTTTCCTAATACTGACTTGCAGAGACTAAAAGTTGCTGGGTCAAGGAAGCCTAGGTAACATTATCAGTGGACAATTTTAGACAGAAGTCTTGAAAAGAGACTTGAAGGAGGACATGATGGTGGGTTTATTGACCAATTTGGCGAAAGTATCCTGGCTAAGAACTTTAGCTCTCTGAACAGGAAGAAAAGGTTGTATATCCTCTTTAGAATATTATTATGGTTTTTATGAGGGATAGGTGACAGGTCTGTGTATAACAAGAAATTATCTAACTTTTCTAACCTTAAGCCTATTCTATTGCTTTCAAAACTTCTTCAAAATTCTAGTTCTGGTCAACAATGGATATATAAATGTGTAACACAAAAATAAGAAAAAGAAAGTACTGGAAATATCATAGAAAAATATTCTCCTTAGATTTATACTTTCATTTTGGAAATGAAAAAGGTTTGGATAGCTGAGATAAACATACAAGATGACAAACTGATCCATTGCAGTCAATGGCAAAACTCCCATTGATTTCTATAGGGGCACAATTTCACTCCCAAATATTTGAGTATTTATCTGACTCTTGATGTCTTTTGAGATTTATCTTGTAGCTTGCAGTGGTTGAAGACTGAAAGTACCAACCACAGGGCATACTGTCAAGAAAACGAGCAGACATCCCAAACCAATAGTATGTTCTATAGTTATATTTCACCAGCCCAGTAACAAATGTGAACTACTGAAGCACTATAATAGTTTTGCCATGGAGTGAGAGTCTCTTTGAGTACTCCAGCCTATTTTGCCACCCAGGCAAGCTGCTCTTAGTGATAAATCACTTACACTTACACTAGTTGCCCCCAGCCCCAGGAGACCAGTCACTTACCCCACGTCAATTGTACCTTAGATCTCACACCAAAGACAATGCTTTTAGCCAGTTCTATAATAAAATTAGCAAAAGATTTATTAACTCAGAAGAACAAATGAGAGAGTTATTTCCAGGTAAAAGAAGGTGACATATATATAAAAAAATGAGTTGATCTGTGGTTCCAAATGGTGAAAGAAATGTAGTTCTCTGTCAGCTCTGAATACCTTTTAGGGCTAACCCAGGTTGACACTAGGGGTATGTCTACACTGCAATTTAGGTCGATTTAAGGACCTGTAAATTGATCAAAATTACTCCATGTCTACACCTGACTTTCATTAAGTTGACTTAAGAAATTCCTTATGTTGACTTAATGAAAGCTTAAATCGACTTAATAACAACCATCCATTAGGTCAACTTAAGCCTTAAGTCGACTCCTTAAGTCGACTTCAGGACAGTGTGGATGGTGAGTAACCCTTAAGTTGACTTTATTAAGTTGACTTAAGACCAGTTAAGTTGATTTAACTTTAAGTCAACTTAGTCCACTTTAAGTCGACTTAATAAGGTCGACTGTAAGTCAAGTTAAAGTTGACCTTATTACGTTAACTTAACAAAGTCAGCCTAACTTTTTCTAGTGTAGACATACTCTAGGAATCTTCACTTTAGTTCCTAGCCTAAGCCCTGTGAGAGTCCAAACAGCAAAGAGATGAAGAATTTTCATGTTAGCTATCTTTATTCCCTTCCTCCAGAGTTCAAGCTGATAGGATGAACTTTCTCATAAGTAACACCTTCATGGGTATAAGAGGGCCATCAACCCACTCTTTGTATGTTTCACAATGTCCCACTTAGTTTTCTTAGCCCTTCTTGAGGGGGCTGCCTGGGTTCACAAGTTTAGAGAAGGCATTTCTACAGTTATAAAGGAAAAACTACATTTTACCTTATATAGCTTGGCATACAGACATTACAAGTAAGACCAATGCAGTCATCAACCTACAAGCATTTCATAGAGTCTAAACAGTAAACACAAGTCTAACACCTTGCAAATCTAATACCTATTTTGAACAATACAAACATACAGGGGAGCAGGTCAATTTTCCAGGTATGAATTTGTCAATGCTCAGCTGCTGACTACAACCTTGACAAGAGCTGGTAACTTGTCTAACAGTGTCACAAGATTGACCCATCTTTAATTACTATAGTGCTGATGCAGCAAAGTATGTTAAAGCAGATACTTATTAAGTATATTAAAAGTACCGTTGCATTGACTTCCATGATAGTAACTGGGTTCTTAAAGTTAAGCACACGTTTAGATGTTTTTCTGGATTGAAATCTGACACTTTGTAGGATGACACTGGATATAAAAATTGACTTTATAAGCTAATCGGTTATACTGATTGCTTTTGGTGCGGAGTAGAAGTGATGCAGGGGAGGAAGAAGACAGTACCTTAATGTAGGTTTGGTAGGAAAAACATTTAGGACTAGATTCTGAACTCTGATGTATGATGAATATTATCCTGCATCTTGGAAAATTCACTGCTTTTATGTCCAATACATTTTTTCATCTCATGCATGTTCAGTGCTCACTGTACAATTTAAAGTAGAATCCAAGCCCTTAATTTTCATTTTTGGCGGGGTTTTTTTGCAACTTTGATAGAGATGGCCCAAGTCACCAGAATTAGATTAACTCCAGATCAGCCAATCTCCATGTATGAGGCCATTTGGGTTAATGGTTTTGGCTCAAATCATCTATGGTTTGTTGTACAGAGTTTGGCACACTTCATGTTTGTATATACTTAGACAACAGAGTCCTGTGGCACTTTTAAAGACTAACAGATTTATTTATTGCATGAGCTTTCGTGGGAGCGATAAATAAATCTGTTAGTCTTTAAAAGCGCCACAGGACTCTGTTGTCTTTCTACAATAGACTAACACGGCTACCCCCTTGGAATTTGTATAGACTCAGTGAATGATGAGAAACAGAAAAGATAATTATGCTAACTAATCCTCTTCCCTCTGCAGTTGTGCATATGAATGGTTTTGAGTCTCTTTGAAAGGATGCTAGCCTAGCCAGCACTGATTGGAATCTGCTATTTTTGTATAATAATGTTTGCTAAGGAAACCCATGATAAGAATTGGGGTTGCGTAGATAGCAGGAGAGAAGAAGGATGCATTTGCCTCATACAAATTTTCTGCTCTAACTTTCTAACTTAAGTTTCTAATCTTAAAGGCTATGTCTACATTTGCAAGGTAGTTCGAATTAAGGAAGCTTAATTCGAACTAACTTAAGCCTTGGCCACAGGCTTTCATTAGTTCGAATTAAGGGTTTCCCTAATTCGAACTAATGAATTTGATTGCTTAGTTCGAACTACCCCTTAATTTGAACTAGTTAGTTCGAATTAAGTCAATGTGGCCATGTTAGTTCGAACTAACTACTTAGTTCAAACTAACCGCCACCTTGAGCTTAATGCAACTGACTAATTTGAACTAAGCAAGAGCCATGCATGGCACTTGCTTAGTTCGAATTAGCTTTCTAGTTGGGTCATGCTAGTTCGAATTAAGTTCATTCAAACTAACTAAAATTAGTTTGAATTAGTTAGTTAGAATTAACTAATTCGAACTAACTTTGGTAAGTGTAGACATAGCCAAAGAGAGTAATTTGAACTATATTCAGCATAATCACAACACAATAGTATTTCCTGATGGCAATATTGCCAAATAATTGAAAAGAGGGTATTACATAGGCCTCAGTTTCCACAAATTTTAGATATGATAAACAAAATATACTAAATCTTGATATGTTATATCCTTTTAAAAAGACAAGGCAAATAGAGAAAGTGCATCATCGCTCATTTATTGAACCAGTTTGTTTCTACTTTACTGTGAAATACAGCTTGTTAAGCCTATCTGTCAATAAAGAATATGTGGGTATGTCTATGCTGCATATGAAGCCTGGGTCTGTGTGATGTACTTTTGCAGGACTCACACAGATGTTGATGCTTGCAAGCCTGTGTTTGACCATCCATACTGTGTTGGAAATCCAGGTCTGATGAACATATTGGCATGTCTATACTATACTATGCAGTCCCAAATCAGAACTTCAGCTTTTGTGGGCAGATCCCAGAGTTATGAGCACTGTTGCTACTCTAGGGCTTGATTCATAGTAGGTTGTGGGAGAACTTGTCTGCTGAAGTTGACCAGAAGGGTTTTGAGTGGTTTTAGCCCATTAAAACGTTAAACTGAGCCATTTTGTGTCTCCATGTCTCCAATAGTCTAACCTGACCTGGTGGAAGAACTCTGTCCACCTCATGCTCTCAGTCCTGGTTTGGGACATTTTGGCAGCAGTTTTTGGCCTGTCTATTTGTGTATTCTGACTATGTGGCCTGTCTATTTCACTAGGTTTGGTTTTTCAATCCTTTCACCCAGTGTAAGCTACGGACAACATTGATAATCTGGAGGTTCCCCAAGAAGATGCATGAACTATGTTCCAAAACTGTGGAGAACAACCAGCTATTTGTTCTCTGGAGATATTTAGGGATGTGGTGACCTTCTCAAAATGGAGGGTCTAATGGGTTACAGAGAAGGTTATAATAAGTATGCCTTGCACCAGCACATAATGGATCATCTGGTGTGCTGGCCCTGTGAGAAGTTTGCTTTCATCACTAGCCAGCAACAGCTAAAGATTCATGGTGAAGTCAGTAAGATAATGATTTAGCATAAAGATTCAGTCCAGCCTCTTTACAAACATCCTGCATTGATACACAGACCCATCTGACTGTCAACCAGAGGGTCTTTTAACACAGATAGATAACAACCCTCCACTATAATTTGGACTCCTATATTTAGGACAGTAATGGACCAACAGCATACTCTAGTTTTGTCTTTCTGTTGGTGGGGCTCAGCTTATAGGAAATCCAGGAGGGGTATGTGAGGCTGCTAATTGTGGAATTTCAACTTATCCTTGTAACATTCAGTAATTAACTAGTGAAAGTTTCATGATTATTTTGTTTATTCCCCCCCCCCCTCATTTTATACTGTCCATTTTGAATCCCATGTGGTATTGTGAAGGGGGGAGGGCACTAGGGGAACAGTGTGGGGTCTGCCCTGAATGGAAGCACACTAAAACCTTGACTTGTATTAATAACTTAATAGGGCCATAAACTGGAAATCTCTCCCATTCATTTACTAATATAAACAAACATGGAGGCAGAAAATTAGCAGGCTCCAGCTACAGTGCTTGGTCTATAGTTGGTTGCATCCTAGAGCCATCCTCTAACAGCTCTGAATATGAATGCAGGATGTGCTATAGTGCTCCAGTGGCATAGATTCTTTGGTTACTGGCCTCAACACCTTGTCCTTTATCTGGAAGCTGGCTCTCCTCTGGTAGAGCCTAGGAAGGGGAGGAAGGGCTATAATCCTGCCATTCTTGCTCAGTAGAGTACCATGTAACACTGTGGGCTCATGATAGTTCCCAATCACTGCTCAGATTCCTCATACAAAAGTTAGAAAGACAAGGACTTTTCAGAGGTGCCATAAGAACTGTTGACTTAGTCTGTCTTCAGTTGTTTGATTTGTTTTCAGCATTGTTCTGCTGTCTGGTTGACCCCCAGTGCTGCCAGCCACTTGAATACAACGTTGTAGAGAAGATAATTTCTTACATTCTTGCTGAAATCATCATCTGGTGTGAGGCAAGCAAGAGTTTAAGAATGGAGTTGTGTTCCTCTTACCAGCACACAGCACACTTGATGCTGGACTGCTTCTTAGTGCTGGCAATACATGTGAACATTAACTATGTCTCATTTCCACATGATCTGCTCAACTGGAAAGACTTGATGCTGAGCAGGTGCATTTGAACCAGGAGGTTACATACAGATCCTGGATGTGCATAGGAAGTTTTCAGATGGAAAGGAGGCCCCAGGGGACTGTGGGATAGCATTGGCAGAGTTTTCAGACCAGAGTCAGGCACCCTGGATTTGAGCTGTGTTCATACTGCAAAATGCCTGGGCTTCAATCTGCATTATAGCAGACTCATGCTTTGATACCCCATCCCCATAGCAGGCCACGGACCTGAGTCCAGTGTGGTTCCTGGCCTGAATTAGATTGATTGCTGCGTGAATTTGAGAGGAGTGCTTGGGCTTAAATCTGAGTCGGAGCCCAAATTTAGTGTACAGTATAGATAATCATATGTGTGTGCCTATGTCTTCTTGCATTTGGCCTGATTCTGATTTCAGTGTCAATCAGGAGCAACTCCGTTGAAGTGAGTGGAGTTAACCAGGATAACACTGTTCTAGGTAAAATCAAGATTCATCCTCAATAAGGGGCAAGACATGAAAATGACCATGAATTCTCAAGAAACAATTTCCTAAGGGGGAAAAAAGTCAACACCAAAAATGAAGTCTTAGAAGAAAGAGCAAAATAAAAAACACAGCAACTGGTGCTGTGCTTAAGCTATCATCTGTTGAATCTGGCACTCGGTGTGACATTCAACAGATAAATCTTTTCACCAGAATCCTCTGGACCCCTAAAAAGTACAACAGATGCATTTAAAACATGTTGCTGGGGCTAAGCAAAACTTTGGTGGTGATCACAAGACACCAAAGAATCAGGTATAGAAAATTCAGAATAAGGCAGGCTCACTTAAAAAATATTTTTATTTTTCACATCTATGACTGTTGCAATTGAAGCTTATTGCATTATAACATAGCCACTCATAACTTTAAAAATAAACACAGATTAAGTTTGTGTGGCTAAATTGGATGTGGTCTTACCTTTCAAACAAATGGCCAGATTCATATAATTTACTTTGGGAAATCTGTATATATTTTATCTGCTTGCATCCTAGTAAGTGTAAAGAACCACATGCAGCTGGAGGTACTGTCTGCTCTGCAAGCCATTAAATACCCCAAGCTCTTGTTAAAGCAAAGTGTTTTCAACTGCATGCCATGTGGTGAGTTTCTGCAAAGCAAGAAATGGTGAGATTTTTTTCTGTAAATTAATACACAGGCTCAGAGATCTTGAACCTGTACAAACATTAAAAAAAATACTAAAAATATTTGAACTGGAAAACACACTCTTTTGCTGAAATTCCTGTGGATTTTTTTTATAAAAAACACAGGATCTTCTTTTCTTGTCATCTTCTCAAATGTCAAGTGGGGTAATGAAAAACAATTCTAAACAATTTTTGCTGCATGTTTTCTTAGGCTATTTACAGCCGTTTCTATTTATTCATTTATGGACATTTGACTCAATTTTAAACAAAAGTAAATTCTTCCTGAGGGCAATTTCATCCACATTTGATCTTCTGTTCATTAACATGCCATACACCATGAACACATTTATATAACTAGAATCTTATCTGTGCTCATGAGAGCTGTCCATGAAGTTTTGAGGGCCAAAACCATTAAAGATGAACCTGTAGCTCTTAGACAGGTAATTCCGCAGCATTTCAGATTCATATACTACAGAAGGGATGCTAGGTTTTTGAATGAATGCATCATCTTCTCTCTAAATCAGCTCAGCCTGACTAATCCCTTGATGTACTTTTATTGCAATGTTTGTATGCATATGTCACTTCTGTCCATACTTTTATTCCTCTGAAAAAGCTATTATTATGATTAGTGTTTTCCATGTTGTTTCCAAGTGAAAAGAAGTGAAAAGTGAAAGTGAAGTGAAAAGAAAAGCTAATTTATGTACAATAAGAGGGTTTGGAAATCTTAAATAGATCTTACTTTTTTTCAAAATATTTTTAAAGCAAATTATAGCGCAGTAAAGTTATTTAAATTAATTATTATTACATCCTCTTATCATTTGTTGCTGCTTCCATATGATCTATGGAGGTGAGATCAATTGTTACGCTTTTCCTGCTAAGGGATCTTCATCAGGTTTCTCTTGGGCTCCTCCTTTTCCTCACACCAGTTGCTTTCCATTTCACTTCATTTCAGAGGTGCGTTAGGATCACAAGCCTGAGATTATAGCCAGCACTTCCCTTTGATTCTGATGGAAACAAGTTGTTGGTTGGTAATTTCATGGATCTCTTTTATGGTAATAAAGTCTTTCCAATCAACTCCCACAATCTTTCATAGGTACTTGTTATTGAAGGCATCTAATTCTTTGCCTAATGTTCTGGTAGATCTGTAACTTTGCAATGGGATTGTTTGAAAGGAAAATTTGTATTTTGTTCTGAAGCTATACATTTTTTTTATTTCTATCTATTTTAAAGGTTGGTAAAAGGAATGCCTTTCCTATCCTTGCCTTCTTTCTTTAGGTTTCTGTTCACCAATATAGTGCTGCCCAAGTAGATGAACTTTTCTATTTTGTTGATACATTTTTATATTGAAAATATTTTTCCTAACGGATTTTCAATTCTTTTCTGTCTATTTCTGTCTGGTTTCTTGAGGTCCTTCTGCTCTTATGGATGAGCAATATGTTTTCAGTCCAATGCATCAGTTTTTTGACATCCTAGAAAACCTTTGGAATTGCCCAATCTCTTTCAAAATTGCACAATTCACAATAGGTATAGAGATATGTCTTGCAGCAACAATGAGTATTAAATGTTCAAATAAAGAACCTTGCTATTTGGATAGGAAAGCAGTTTGCATCAAGTAGAACCAATATGAATTTTTGCTTAACACTTGCACCATACCAGTAACTATTCTCAGATTGAAATGCTCTTTTAACTTTCCTCCCCTTTGACATCTCACATACCTCTGAAATCCCTAATTTAATACCAAATGGAAGCAACAAATAACTAGTAAAAAACTATTCTTACAGTAACTCTTGGATTGGACAAAGCCAGGACAATACTGGAAGAATTGGGACCGAATCTGATTAATGAATTTTTCCAATCTATTTCCAGATTAAAGACATTTTAATAAGTATAGATACATATTAATTAATATCTGAATTTTTGGTAATTATCTGAAGCAAGGTTCCAATTCTAGTTCCATTGATTTCAGACAGGGCAAGATAGATTCCCAAATCTGTTAACCTTTTAAGGTTATAAGACCCATATCTGCACATTAATTAATTAATTAATTTGCCATGGTAGTTTGAGGATGGCCAAATTGGTTCAGATGCAAGGAGTCTTTCCAGGGCCTCTCTACACCCCAGCCTTCCACACCCTGACTTAGACTGACAAGTGGTCCTTTCCTCATCTCCCATAGTGGCAGTGCTATGGGAGCAGAAGGAGTGCGATATATTCCAGTAGCTATAATGTATTTACTTGGATAGTTGGGCCAAACATACTGCACTCCTGTCTTCCAAACACAAACAGAATCATCTATCTGGCTGGTGCTGATGAGGCCCCTGAAAACAGTGGTTCTTGAAGTGAACACCCTATTTGGGGGCAGTTCATACCTCTCAGACAGAACTATTGTTGCAGGCCCTCTAAAGACTCAAAAAAGGTCACTGAATTGGTTATACTCAGTGTACATTTTCAAGCTCCTCTTTGCAACCGTGAAGGCTAGAGACTTACTTTAAAAAAAATAATTAAAAACAGATTCTCCCTTCCTCAAATACCTCTAGAAGCTGGGACCCTGGGTTAAGACCTATAATTTTCTGATCCCTCTACACCTGAATTTTGGGTCCTAAAGGCAGTGCCAATGGACTAAATCTTCCTGTCTGGTATACCAGTGTACAAGCCAAAAGAATGACGGAGGATGCATAGCTTTCACTTATTAAAAAAAAACAAAAAAACAACCAAACAAAAAACCCCTAGGATATTTCTAGCCCTCATGGTTGCAGAGAAAAATATGAAAGCAGGAACACACACACACACACACTTGCTTTCAAATTATAATATATTAAAATTTTTAAACCAATATCATTGTTTTGAGTGCCTGACTTCTGCTTTTTGAATGCCTAATAATGGCAGTGCTTCATCTGGATTCTTTCAGATACAGATTGCACCCTTGTTGCGCTCAGATTTGCTGGAGGGGCTGTGCTGCAGCCAGAAACTGCAGCAGGAATTCTGGCTAAGTCAGAATATCATCATTTTGGGCCTTTCAAGGAGATACATCACTCTTGGAGAAGATGCAGTGGGCATTCCCTTCCACGGCATGCCATGTCTTCTTGCTAGATCAGAGGAGGTGATGGAATCAGAGTCCTGCCCATACTTCACCCCTTTTTACTTTCTTTCAAGCATCATAATGCATGTGAGCTCAAGAGGAAGCAGGGGTGCAGAAGATGGCTGTAAAGCCTGTGATAGCACCATGTATCTGTATAAGAAATTAACATCTATGGCAGATGCTAAAGCCATGTGGTTAAAATAAGTAATTTTAAAAAATAAAAACAAACCAAAATGCCAAATAGATAGTGAGTTTACCTTAATTGTTCTTTAATCAGCTGGGAATTTACTTAAGTATAAGTAAGATATAGATAAATAGATTTTATGAGTTTCAAGAACTCTGCTGGAACAAATATTTGAAATAACAAAAGCCCTAAAGTCTTATTTTCAATTTTATTAAACCAACCTTACCAGTGAAATTGCATAGCTTTTAATGGAGTGATTCTGGCATGAAGCTGATGTTACAGTCTGATGAATCAGGGCCCTAGATGTTTGTTAATTATGTTTTTTCTATTTGATACTTGAGTATGAAAGCGAAAAAAACATAATGGTGTTGGGAATGAATCCCAAATGTACTCAATCTGAAATGTCTGATAGAGAGTGATATGCATTTAGTATTAGTTTAATCTGTTCAAATGTACTGTATAAAATTCTTATTAATAGACAGTATCTCGTATACAAAACCTGTTTCCAATACTCCCAGTTCATTACAGTTCCTGCATTTATTAATGTTATACATAAGTAATACTTTGTAAATTATTAAAATGGACAAATATTTAGATAAGATTTGCAGACTTCTTTTCTATGAACACAGTGCTAAAATATTTACCCTCTGGTACTAAGAATAACTTTGTAAACTATAATGTAAGCAAAGAACTCAGCCTTACTTTTTTTGTATTATGCATCCTACAAAAAATATATATAATCACATTAAAATGAAGAATGCTATCTTAATTAAAAACATTAGCAAAAAAGGAATAGACTCCATAACACGGCATATTTTTAACCCGGTAGAGCCAATTTATTTTATTACCATTTGAAACATCTTACTAATTTTTTGTTTTACATAATATTTGAAGTAGTACATAAAATCACTAAAAGAATATTCTGAAAAAGAAATAAAATAAAACATCTGTAAGTAATATAACATCTGAATATCAAAATATTATCAAGTGATTAATGTACACAAAAATTACCTATGTCTTTTTAGAGCCAATTCTGATGAATTTCACTTAAACATGCAAATATATTTGATGCCTTACTCTTCTCTCACCCCAGTTTTACATAAGTATAACTCTACTGACGTCTGTGGAGTTACTCCAGATTTGTCTTCTGTTTGTAGAGAGGAGAATCTGGCTCTTGATTTGTAATTCGCCAGGAGAGACATAACCACTTATGATTTCTGTGTCTTAAATGGAATGAATGCAAAAACCCCAAAGTGTAATTTTTACCGCCAGGATTTGAGCAACTCAAGCATGCAAAATGAAGCAATATGGTATTTTAGTGCCAAAATAAGTCCACTTAAAACTTCTGAAAAACTACAACTTGCCAAATCAATGTCTGCTGCATATAGCTAGGCAGTAATGGAGGGATAAACTTAGGAAGGTAAATGGCCAGCTTCCTGTACAAATACTTGACTTCATCTTAAATATTCAGGCCAAATTCACTCAGCGCCTTAACTCAAAACTGATTCTAGTCTTCCTTTGACCCATAGTTGCATAGTGCTTTAGCATCTGTGCAGTAGATGGCACTATGGAGAGTGAATTTAATTCAGACGGGAGTCTAAATACATCCAGAAGAATTCTTAATTAGTGGAACTTGCACCTTTTCTACCTCCCCAAACATTACATTAATTTTAACTCTTTAGACACCTTTATTATTGCTTAAATTAGAATTATTTAAAATCACTTAGATTTACATACTCGTATCAATGACTAATTTAAACTTCCTCTCTAGTTTCCCTCTGAATTTGGCCTGGTCTGTTTATATTTCAGATATGTGCAGTCTAAAGGGAGAATCGTCAATCAGTAAAATCTCACAAATTACCTGTCTTATATCTTCTACTTTGTTCTTCTAATGATGTCACTGAGGAGGATGAGGAATAGAATAGAATTTTAAAAAATGTTGAAATCTTAGATGTTTGTATGATGTCCAGCAGTCTTCTTTCTCCAAAACACCAAAACACACCAGCGACTTGCTACTCACCCTCCCAAATCTCAAGAAGCCATGGGGAGACCCGTTCACCTTAGGGACCAGGTGGATCTCATTCAACAACCAACCATCCAGAACATCTCTAAGAGGAAATCATGCTCACCTGACCAAAACACTCCACTGTCATAGGCTACTGCTACTGTATGGTTTGCCTGTTGCCACAGCTGCTAGAAGAGGCTGCTGGACAATCCACTTGTTGCTGCTGTTGCCTGCAATAAGAAACAACTACTAGGTAGAAGAGTGATCTGGAAGAACCTGTGGCTATATCTACACTTATAAAGTTAAGTCAACTCTGTTGAGTTGACTTAACAAGGTTGACTTTAAGTTGACTTAAAGTTGACCGTGTTAAGTTGATGTAACAAATTGACTACACTTTAAGTCGACCTTGTTAAGTCATCTTGACATAGACATAGCCGTCCACACTGGCTTTAAGTTGATTTAAGGAGTCAACTTAAGGCTTAAGTCAACCTAAAGAGTTGGTGTTATTAAGTCGATTTAAGGTCTTATTAAGTCGACTTAAGGAAATGCTTAAGTCAACTTAATAAAAGCCCAGTGTGGATGTGGTTTTGTGTAGATTGACTTAAGCCTCCTTAAGTCGACCTAACTTGCCAGTGTAGATGCACCCTCTGTGAGGTATTGTACAGAAACATAGTGTGGTGGGGAGATGAAGGAAAAATATATGGAATGATGATCAGGGTGTGTTAATGTGGCAGAGTGTGGATGGATCATTAGGGGCTATGTGGGGAGGAAGGGGATAAATAATTTACCAGAGTAATGTCATATTAATTGCAAAGGCAGAAAAGTTTTGGGGGACCACTTAACATTTTGACAGCACATCATTGACACAAGACATGCTTTTCTCAGCTTTACAATCTCTTTGCTGAGAGATAAATAGAAGCAACAATTTACCAGTAAAGGGAAGAAGCCATGATCATTTAAAAAAAAATCTATCAGACTGTATCTTCAAAAACATAACTGAAAGTATTTGAGTATCCAGAGCAACTTTACATATATTTAGAACAAACCTTTAGAGCTAAGCAATGAATTTACAAGGGGACCTGCAACATGGATCTGATAGTTTGATTTCTAAATGATATAGCTTGGGATCACAATTATTTTCAGGCCCAAAAAAGGAAGCCATGAAGATTTCTTTATAGATCAGACCCACAGACTTCAGGTTATGATGGTAAATTCATGATGTTGGTGATGGTATGAATGCTAGTCACCTTGATTTCAAGGATAATGTTAAAATCATAGTTTGTAGTAATGGATCTTTGATGACTCCGTAGATCTATTTGGGAAGAACAATGTTTACTGCATTTGCCTAGTTGCATTGATTGAGCTGAACATTGTTTCTTTGCCAGGTGCTGTGCTTCCAGCTATGCAAAGCAATTCTTTTCCAAGTCATGGATATCCACCCTTATGGAGTGATGCAATGCAACATGATCAATCACTGGTTGCTCAAAGGTTAAGTCAGAAATGTTCATTTTGTGCAGATTTTGTTTTGAGATGTCTTTGAGGAGTTTCATCTGCCATTCTTATGATTGCTGAAGGTTAATTTGGAACATAAAACTTGTTTTGATAAAGAGATCTCAGCATACAATCTACTTGGTCAGTCCATCTCGGGTTCAGATTAAATGAGCCTTGATGCTGATTGAACTAGCTTTTGCCAGGACTTCCATGTTGGAAACACTGTCCTGCCATCTGATGCCTGAGCATCACTGTAGATGTCATAAATGGAAATTGTCAAGATTTTTTAACATGCTGATGATAACAGATTCATATTTTGCACACATAGAACAATGTCACAACAATAACAGTATTATAGACTTTGATTTTTGTTTCCCAACAAAGTCCATGTTTCTTCCAAATTTGGTTATGGTAATAACTATAGGTGGTGCTTGCTTGCTTAATTTACACATCGATATTGCAGTCAATTTGTAATTCTTTGTTCAACATGCTACAAGATAAGTAAATGCTTTGAGGGCTTAGAACATGCTTATTGACTGCTTCTGAGCTTATTGATGGGTCTTGGTAATGTTGTTGAGGAGCCAGCTGGTGAACAATCATAGTGTTCAGGATGTGATAGTAACAGCATATGTCTGCAATAAAGGGTTGGACTGGATTGAAAGTTACAAATCACATAGATTATGTGTCTCCAGAAAGTGAATTAGAAGAAGCAGACCAATTCTTGAAAAAAAGGATTCTCTTTTCAAGCAAACGTTCTCAGTAGAATGGAGGGAGGAGGAAAGAAGGGAAGGGGGGAAAAAGCCTCAGAATCTATCTATCTATCTATCTATCTATCTATCTATCTATCTGCAGACATGTCACTAAATACAATAGAATACTTTTCCATGAGGCATCAGCAGGTCTTTAACCAAGCACCTCAAATGCTCTTCCCCAAAGATATATTTGGCCAATTTTCCTTCTTCTCTTCTCTTTTTTCAATGTCTTTTTGAAGATTTTGGAAAAATCAGCAATGCTCACTCATGAGGAATTTGCAGACTCTACACTTGAACATATTTATTATATCCAAATTTTTATTCCAACAAAAGCCTAAAGATTGTTACAATATGGTTCTGAGCTCCAGTAATCTCCTTACAAGAATTCTGAACTAGAAGTGGAGCCAGAAATGACTTAATGAGGAGATATATATATATATATATATATATATATATATATATATATATATATATACTTAGTGCAAATAGTATTTGGGAATAATTCTTTTAACATGGGTCATATGACTGCTTAACAGTCTTAACACTATTATACTCCCCAACCTACCCCCATTAGGTATGTTCCTTATCCTGTGAGGTACTGATTTCCTCTGGTCCCAGTGGAAGGTGCTCAGTTTCTCAGCACTAAGCAGGATCAGTATTTCCTAGATCTGTATTTTCTAACAGGAACATTCGGCATAGGCCAACTATGTTGTAAGGCTAATCATGGGCTGGTTTTAAGAAGCTGGAAAATGGATATAGTATGTACATCATTTGGAAGGATAAGGAATGGTACACTATGTGCTACTGTTTACAGCATTGCATTTTAATTACTTTTACTTAAATACACAGCTTTGATGAAGGAAATTATAAGAGTAGACCCACACTGTGAGCAAAGGATGAAACCTTTCCAAACTTGTATAATTGAGCAAATAGCCATAGTCTTAGCCTTGTGCTCCTGGTACAAATGGATTTGGATGTCTGGTGTTGACAGCACCTCTACCGACCATAAAGAGGATCGATTCGGATGGTGAGGCAACCCCATGGCCTGGCAACTATGTCCTTTCCACATTATTGCTGAGTAGGACAAGAGTATGGAAGGTATTAATGATGCACACATTTGAAATGTCCCTGCAGTCATTTTTGGGTTAATGAGCAGTGTGGCAGTGCATGCTTTGCTATATGAGACAGGAACATTAAACCATCCAGCAATCACACCTAGTGCAACGTGCTATTGCCTGTTTATTAAGGGATATTTGTTTTATGGAGCAAATTGCACCTGTGCATCTGTGCTCACTATTGATTGATTTCTGAGTGATGTGTGAGTTGTTTTGATTCATAAAGTCTTGAATGGTTCAAGTCATGCCTATAGCTGCTATGATCACCTGAGGTGGTTAAGGTGAAAGCCTGAAGATGATTTCTGAGTTTTAGGGAAGGTTTGATAAACCTTTGCATCCCCCGTGACCGAGGAAGGGTAGGATTCTAGGTAGACATGCCCAAAATAACTTTTACCATATAAAAGATGACATCAGCCACACAACTTCAAATGTAAATAAAATAAACAAAAGATGTTTATAGGACTGAGGGATTGGAGTCCTGAAATTCTAGTTCATATTTTCAGGATGAAATCAGCTGAAAGTTAGTGATTCTGATTGAATTTCACTTTGAGCTTTAGTGTTCATTAAAATTTAAACTCAAAGCAAAGTTCAAGTTGTTTAAATCTATGCAAATCAAATCTGAACATGAAATCCATGAACATCTGTAAAGGAAAAAAAGTTTTGCATGTCTGTAGAAAGTGCAGTATAACTTTTTGAACAGGTATGATATATTCTTCCAGTTGAAGACAGTCGTATGCACAAGTCAGACATTGCAGTATACATTGAAATATGTTTGCAAATGTAAAAGAATGCAAATCCTCCAAAGTAAATAATGCAAAGGGAAAAGAATACGCCCAATGAAACAAATAATGGAAAATGCTTGAAGAAATCTAGATCCAAAAACTGGGATTAACTCAGGTAGCACCTCTCACAAATAAGGAATCAAACTGTGTAATCTCAGCAATAAAATAAACGTGTATATACTAAAATTTGTAATCTCTGAGGAAATCTCTCCAATTTCATGAGCTGAACAAAGGCTGCAACCATTTTTCTGCCTACAATACAAGTAATTTAAAAATCTGTAATATTGAACTTGGGATCATCCCCACGCCTATTAGACATAAAAGTCTCCTTCAAGGCACTGGAAACTGGCAATATTTGCTGAATAGTAACAGCCTATAAAGAAATCTCTTGCCTTGTAATCATTTCAGTGTATGGATGATGACATTGGGAAACATCTGGATCTGATAATGTTCAGAGGAGATTCCAAAATGGTAGTATCTAAATGTGATGATATCTACAAGGCATTTTATTTTAGATTTAGGCAGCAGAATGAAGATGAAGGCAGTTTTAGATAATGCAGATCAAAGATGTGTCTTCTGGCGGCAGAGTTTAAATCTCTTAACTCATGAAAATACCTTAAGCAACAGCCACCCAGCCATGATCTCAAAACAAACCTGCAGCTGCTCTTCAACCAAAACTCCTAAGAGGCTTGTGCTTACCCAAATATGTGGCAGTAATTCAAACCATTCTATACTCAGTATAATTAAAAATCTCTCTCTGCCTCCAGAACAATAGTCCACTCATGCACTAGCATATGGGAGCAAAATGAGACATTTTGCCTTGGTTCATGTCTGCTTTTGTCTTTTTTAAATGCTCTCCCACAAACTCCCCCCCCCCCCCTTCATCCCCCCTCACCGCCCCAGATTAGCTCCTACTTTTCTGGCATCAGAAAAACCTCCAAAATGTACCATTGCTATGTGTATACTGTATAAATCTTTTGGAATCCATTGACCTTACCTGCTTATCTCTCTAAGGGCAAATTTCAGAGCATCAAAATGTAATAAAATAGAATTAGAGGATCATTGCTTCTGGTCTACCTGAGCTGTCCTTGGCACAGGATCAAGGAAAGTTTTAAAGGTGGTTTTACACAGTCTTTACAGATACCTAATCCTGGTGCTAGCAAGGGATCATTTCAAGTCTGCAACTTGGAGCAGCCTCGTGGGTGCTCTTAATTACACCTCCCCTCCCAAGGGACAATTCTGACAGCCAAAATAGCTGGAATGCAGCAGCCCCCTGGCCAAGCCCTTTCCCCCATCAACACCATATCAGGGGCCAGAAGATTCATGGTGTAAAAAACAATAGTTCAGTTCTATGTCTCTTAGGGATTCCTCTTACACTGTAGAATCCCCAGGTGACCTAAGATGCTATTCCAGCATGTGTTTTGTGCACACATGCCAATGCTACAGCTTTTCACACAGGCCCACAGTAGACATGTTTTCCTTCATAAAATGTGTTTCTTTGTCTTTGAAAAGTTCTAGGTACAGCTTTAACTTTGTTTTAAATATAATTCAGGAGCAATTTTACTTTGCTTGTGCAGCAGTGTGGCCTGATTTATAGATTATATTGAGTACTTAAGAATCCCCAGTTATCATTTTGAGGGTTGAGAAAGTCTTCTCCCAAGATCAAGCCCAGTATTATTCAAATGATTATATAGTTGGGGCCTTGATGTACACAGTTAAAACACACTACAGGAACTCTTCTATAATTACAAATAGTTTAATAGTACATTTAGCAAAGTCACAAACACCCCATCTTAGTAAGGTAGTTAGAGATACTATAGAATATCCACCTGCACCTCTACATGCTCATACCATCTTTTGTAGAACAACCTGAAATGTTAGTGATCATCTTCATCATCATTATCACCTTTCCCTTCATCATCAGTGGCCATTCTAGCACTGCCCAAGGACTACATCTCTTCCTCCTACTGCCTCAAGGTTGGGGGGTAACTTTTATAATGTGATATCCTAATACAACTATGTTTGATGCATATTCAGTAAGGGATTTTCCCCTTTTCCTCATTTGTATTTTCTCACCTTATTACTGTTGAAATCTTCTTTTCCTATAGGTTAGTATATCAATGATCTCATTATCATATTTGTCAATTCATTACCATGGCCCCCTTGAGGTTAAGTATCTATGGAGGTAGCTCATGTTCCTGTTATGTGCATCAATTTGTTGTTATGACACTCTTGTGGTTGGATCAAGTACCTGGAGTTACAAATTATTCTTATACACTCTATTTTCAGCTCCCCAGTACTTGAGGGTTTTTCTTAGGCCCTTTATCTGCTCAAAGTTAATCTGTTTGATGTTCATAGGGCTCACTCCTTATGCTAGCTTGCTGAAGCTAGTATCTTACAGGATACAGGTTTGTAAGTTCCTTGCATTACTGCTGAATATAATGGAAAACAGTGACTATAATAAAGGCAAGCTAACATTGTGAGCTACAGGAATAATATAAAATGTGATAAAAAATAATGAAACAAAGACGCTATATTTTTATAAGATAAATATCATAATGAAAGGTGCAGAGATCTTTAGACATAAATAAAAAGAAACATCACTTTGAAATAAGGAAACAAACAAGAACAGGCTTATGATATTAGATCTTTATAAAAACAGATACTGATAAGGAGTTAAACCCAGCAAATATTAAATTTTTGGGGTTTACAAAATAAAATTCTGTCATTAACTGTAAACAGTGCCAGGGAAAGAATGCAAAAATGTTTCATATTGAAGATGTGAAATTAAAACCATACCTGCAGGAAGGGGTTAGTGAAGACAAAATCTCTGCAGTTTTCTCTTCTTTTATCCCTTAAGGGTTCAAAGATTGCCTACTCCCCACCCCATGGAAAGGCAAAAGGATCATATGCCAATCACTCCTAATCCCCTGACATCCATGAAGATACCCTGTGCATCCTTGATGAGTAAGTGTCCTTTGTCCTCAGCAGCATGATAGGAGGTCCTTCTTTAAGTAGATTCCCAACCATTGGGAAGGCTAGTTGGCATTGGGTCTTTATGGTCAATCTCCTTGGAGGTGGAGGACTTATTATCCATATTCCTCTTGGTCTCCCCAACCCCTTCATTGTTTAACATTTCCCCTGTGGGGATCTCAGAACCACAAAACACCCTTCACATAAGGAGCTGTGGGACTAGAGCTGTGGGTCTAGCAGAACCTATGTAAGCTGACAGTCCCACGTCACCACACAGGTTTACCCTCGCAGAGCACTGTAGAGGCTAGGCACTAGAAGTACCATCCAAGGGCTATGTCTACACTGGGTAATTTAAGTCGACTTTAACTAAGTCGACTTATTGTGTCTATACTGAAAATTAAAGTCGACTTAGGGGGGAACTTACAAAGTCGACCTAGAGCGTCCACACTGGACGGCTTAAGCAAAGTATAGTGTAGACGCAGGGTAAATTAAGTCGACTTAAGCAAGCTTAAGTCGACTTAATTTACCAGTGTAGACGCAGCCAAAGAGTGGAGAGGCAGTACCTCGTGGCCTTCTGATTGGCCAAGCTCACTATTTAATCCTGGATTATCCCACAGAAAGTTGTCTTGTAGACAACCATGTAGACTTCTGGCTTGCTGGGACTTCAGACCTCACCTTGCTATCTGATCTCCAGTCCAAGCCTGGCTCTCACCCTTGCCTTCTGATTCCAGCCTGGTAGGTATCTGTGACCTGGAATCTTGTCTACTGGTCCTCGCTTTAGAGATTCCTCTGATCCCTGTTTATTGACTAGTGTGTCAAGATAGTCTTTAACTAGCAGCTGTTGAGTGCTAGGCTGTACTGAGTATTCTTCAGTCCATTACATTTCCTTGCTGTCTGAGAGAAAGGATGAGTTGGGGACTAATCTCTCAGCTCTTTCTTGCCCTCTATCTGTGCAGGAAAAAAAGATCAGCACATAAAGGATATCTTCTTAGGGGTACAATTGGGCCCATTATGAGGAGGTGACAAACAGTATTTGTGCTTTGTATCTGAAGCTCAAGAAATTAACTGAACATTACTGGCACTACAGTGATCAGTATTAAAAGGCAGAACACTTGAAATAATGACAGGGATTCCAACCGATACTATCACCACTAAATCAGCTAGCTATGAAAATGTCCTTGTAAAGCCATTCTGATGAAAGGCAAGTAGTAACCATGCCTGCTTGTTTATGTATTTAAAAATAAATGATATAAGGTGCTGATTGCACCCTTTAAAATATTTTATGTTATGGTTTTTGCTGTCTGGTTCAACACATTAGCAATAGACTCCAGAGCAGGGGTCAGCAACCTTTGCCGGCCCCTGTGCCAGCCCTGCACATTGCACCCTCAGCAGGTGCAAGGGGGTGGGGCCAAAAGGGGGTGGGGCCAGGCTTTAGGTGCCCTGCCGGCCAGGGCCAGGGCCTGCATCAGCCAGTGGGCGACCTCCGGTTCCCTGCCCCGGGGCCAGCTCCCGACCGCAGGGGCGGTGCAGGGCTGATGGCCCCTGTTGGCCCCGCCCCCTGCTGGATGGCAGGAGGGGAGTGAAGCGGGTCACGCCGCGTCACCCTGGCCCGCGCAGAGCCGGAGCTGGCCCTGGCCATGGCCGGCAAGAGGGCGAGTCGGCTCAGCCCACCTGGAGCCACTGCTGCCGATGGAAGCCGGGGCCAGGAACCAGAGGCCACCCGCCAGCAATGGCAGTTCCGGCTGGGCAGAGCCGAGCCGACCCACCCTCTTGCCGGCCATGGCCAGGGCCATCCCTGGGGGGCGGTGAACGTGGCGATTGCCCCGGGCCCTGCATTTATGTGGGCCCCACGCTATCCTGCTCCCAGTGGGGCAGTGTGGGACCCACATGCGTCGCAACCCCCGCACCAATGGCTGCGCTTCCTCCTATCCCTGATGCCTTTCGCAGTGAGCTAAAGGCAGCGGGGCAGGGCAGGCTAGGAGCACTTTGTCCAGCCCCTGGGCCATCCCTCCCCACCCCTAGGGCGGAGCAGGCAAGCCCAGAGGCAGAGCACGTGTCGGTGGCCTCAGCCTCCCAGCCCAGGGCCGGCTCCCCGGGCTGGTGGCCTCGGCCTGCCAGCCCAGGGTCAGAGCCGGCTCGCCACGCCAGCGGCCTCGGAATCCTGGCATGGGGCCAGAGCCAGCTTCTCTGGTGGCCTCGGCCTCAGCCTCCGGGGCCGTCTCCCTGAAGGGGCGGAGCAGGCTGGTGGGCCCGCCACGCTCCCCTGCAGAGTGGAGAGGTGGGAGTGGGGCCCCGCCTGGGCCAGTTGGCCCAGGGCCCTGCTCCCCACAAGGGACGGCCCTGGCCATGGCTGGGGCTGCCTCTACCCTGCTGGCAGCAGTGCGGCTCTGGGTGTGCCGGGGTGACATGGCACGACCCGCTCCGCTTCCCTCCTGCCATCCAGCAGGGGCAATCAGACACGCCACAGCTGCTGGCTGTGCCATTTGCAGGACCAGTGGAGGAGCCTGAGTGGTGCCACGTGCCGCTCAGGCTCGGTCCACATAACAGCTCTGTCATGCGTGCCAGGAGTTGCCAACCCCTGCTCTAGAGCTTTATACAACCAAGTTGCCAGTTCATTTTCAGCCCAGAGGGACTACACTTATACTGCTAGTATTCATAGATTTTAGCCTTTCAGGTCAGCACTATCATAAGTACTAAAATAAAATGCTACTTTAAAACTATAACATAACCCTCTGCCACCTGAATGTCTTTCATTTCTTATTTGCTACTAATTTCCCCTCCTATCTTCAATATAAATTCCATAAAAAAAAATTTGGCTTCCTAAAACTAACATCTTTCTTTTCAGGTGTGAGAAGTTTTATGTCCTTTAAAAATTCTCTACATTCTACGGCGTGTTCTGCTCTTCAGCAGCTGCTCTTCGTGAATGAAACCAGAATATAGCTGACAACAATGTGAATTAACTGTATTTATACATAGTAAGGAAGGAACTGAGGCCTCCATCCCAACTCTTTTATCTAAGGACATTGTAGACATCTGTCAGAGAGCTGGTGATGAACTTCCTTGTGATCCACATTATAATTTTATTGGATTTTATTTAAACAAATCTTTGTTTCATTATTGTGATACACTAAAACATTTGCTGTAGAGTTACTCCAGCTGTTTTATAACCATCTTATTTTACAAAGAAAGGTACATTAGAAATTTTGACTCTGTCCTTGTCCAGCTCCTCTTGATATGAGTTGCATGTTCATTCTAATGGCAGATTTTTATCCCATACTAGGTTTATCAGTAGACAATAAGACTGCCTATCGATCATATTTCTGTTATCAAGTTTAACAGAAAAATTGTGTGGATCAGTCAGAACTCCACTATGTCCTGAAATAGTTTTGCTTTATGTTTCTGGTCATCAAACAAGCCCAAAAAATTTGAATTGACACACATGACATTATTGAAATTATTTCAGTGACTATGATGCATTTTACATTTTAAATGTTTCCCATTCTGTTATTTATCCTCGTAGGCCTCAGTCCTGCAAAGATTTACAAATGAGCTCACCTTTATGTATGGTGAGTAGCATCCTCATGTTCAATGGCTGCAATGCCAATAATCACAATACATGCATTTAAGCATGTGCATGAATCTTTGCAGGAATGGGCCCTGATGAAGACTAGTGCAGTGCAGTTTTAAATAGCATCGTTGCGAAATAATCAATATTCAGGGTTGGCCATTTTCATTCCAACTCCTGGAGGTCAGCCCTCTTAATCCTCTGATTCTCTCTTTGTAAGAGGGAAGGGGATGAGGCTACACATAAAGGGTACTTCATCTGGAAACACTTAGGCTATGTCTATACTTGAAAAGTTAAGTCGACTTTCTTAAGTTGACTTAACTTTTCAAGTGTAGATGTGGCAGAAGTGGTTCCCTGCTGAGAAGGGACCGGTGGGTCCCTTCCCCAGGAAGCCAGGGTCCCTCCAAGAAGGGAGCAGAGGCTTCCTTCTTGCAGGGACCCTTGAGGGTCCCGGTGAGAAGGGAGCCATGGGTCCTTTCCCCCTGGGACCTGTGCACCCTGGCAAGAAGGGAGCCAGGCTCCTCTCTCCCCGGGATCCACATGGGTCCCAGCAAAAAGGGAGCCACAGCTTCTTTTTTGCCAGGACCAGCGCCTTCCCAGCAGAAGGGAGCCATGGGTCGGAACCGGGGCTCCTTTCTTCTTGGGACCCCCACACGGGTCCCAGGGAGAAGGGAGCACAGACTCCCTTCTTGCCAGGAGCCCCACTCCCTTCTCCATGGAACACCATGGGTCCAGGCAAGAAGGAAGCCACCCGTGCTCCAGCTGACAGGGGAACCTCCGGGGATCCCCTGTCAGCTGGCATGTCGGGCCGGCAATTGATGGCGCACCAGCTGACAGAGGATCCCCAGAGGGTCCCCGGTCAACTGGAGCACTGGTCAGCTGGAGTGCCAGCAATTGCCAGCCTGGCCCTCCAACTGACAGGGGAACCTCCGGGGATCCCCTGTCAGCTGGAGTGCTGGAAACTGCTGGCCCAGTGCTCCAGCTGACAGGGGAACCTCCGGGGATCCCCTGTCCAGGGAGCACCGCTCCCTTTTTGCCAGGACTCCAGAGGGGCCAGGAAGAAGAGAGTGTGAGGCTCACTTCTGGCCAGGACCTGCTCTGACCAGGACCTGAGCGGTCCCAGCCAGAAGGGAGCCCCACGTTCCCTTCTCCCGGGGTCCCGAGCAAGTCCCAGCCAGAAAGGAACCCCGTGCTCCCTTTTTCCTGGGACCTGAGCATGGGTCCCAGCCAGAAGAGAGATCTGCTGGTCGCTTTTTGCTGGAGACCCGAGCAGGTCCCAGGGAGAAAGGAGCCGCAGCTCCCTTCTTGCTGGTACCTGCGGGTCCCGGGGAGAAAGGACCCTGGCTTCCTTCAACCTGGGACCATGCCCTAGATCAACTTATAGAATAAGTCAACCTAAGGTGGCTACACCGTCTTTAGGTCAACTTAACAAATCGACTTAATTGTTAAGTCGACCTAAAGTGTGGTAGAATTAAGTCGACTTAAGGAACTGCTTAAGTCAACTTAATGAAAACCAGGTGTGGATGTGGCTTAATTTAAATCGACTTAAGCCTCCTTAAGTCAACTTAAATTGCCAGTGTAGACACAGCCTTAAAGACTTACCTTCTTTCTGCACACTAATAAAGCCTACCAGTTATCTCCCAGGGTGCACATTTAACTCTCTCTTTGAACCTCATCTCACTAGATACCTGCCACAATATGCTACGAAATTATGAACTTACAACATTAAAGTCCTATCTCTACTTCTTATTAACCTGAAATTGGCCTCCGCGGTGCATGATAAAAGAGAAAAAAACAAAACCAAAAAAACACAGGACACCTTTGTAATCTCACCCTGATGGAAAAATTCTTTTCCGGTTCCCATAACTGGTCAATAGTGGGATCCACTGCATTTTGGAAAAGGAGCTCAAACTATAATAGGTCAGGGAGGAGGTTGAGGAAGCTGCACCAAAAAGGCTCTGAGGACTTCATTTAAAGGAAAGGAATGGGTATGAGAGAAAAATCAAGTCTCACCTCATTCTTCTCCCACAGCCCAGCCAGTGGCACCAGAGAGAATCAAAGGATTATCTTCCCTACCCCTCCTCCTGTTCCCCAAACACTCTCCTCCAACACTCTTTAGGGGGGAGTGTAAAAATTCTAGAACAGCCAAATGTGTCCCTCCCTTCTCCCTACTCCTAGGACCCCAAAGGCTTTATTTCCTTTGACAGTCGAATCAAATACTCTCCTTTCCTCAAACCACCCACTGCCTAGTTGAGATGGGAAAGCGGAATTTTTTAAAATAATGTTTTGTGTCTCAAACCTTTGAATGGACAGACTTGGTTTGTGGCACCCATGACTCACAGACCATTGCTTTCATCTATCCTTAACTCTGAGTTTTACTAGAAATACTTTATATTAATTCCTTGTTAAAGGGTAATTAAGATGCATTTTGTTCAGAATGCTACTTATTTTATTGCATATATTTTGCCTGACTGTGATACCAATCAGTTCTTTTTAAGATATATTGGTGTGTCATTTCTTCAGAAAAAAATAACCACATTTGTCCCACCCCTTACAAGACTTTAAACAAAGAAGAATCATGAAAAATATACCAAAAGAAAACCCAACATTTGTAAGTCATACTATTGAACTATTTTATTAAGTTATTTATTAATAAATGGGTCATGTTAATGAAATGATAAATAAAAACTTGAAGAAAGCTATAATTTAGAGGAGGCAAAACATAGAATCTTTTCCAGTCTGTTAGGTATTTTAATTTACTGTTGGCTATAGGTTTCCTTCAAGGATACAAGTTGTTTTACTCCCATTTTCATGTATTCTGGCCCACATCCTCAAAGGTATTTGTGCACTTAACATTGGCTATGTCTGCCCATGGAGGGTTAAGTCGACCTAACTTAGTCCCTGTCCACACCAGGCTTTCATTAAGTCGACTTAAGAAATTCCTTAAATTTACTTAATGAAAGCTTAGGTCAACTTAATAAGAACTGCTTGTTAGACTGACCTAACCCGTAAGTCGACTTCTTAGGTCGACCTAAGCACAGAATGGACACTTAAGTCCACTTTATTAGGTCAACCTAAGGGCAGTTAGGTCAATTTACTAAGTTCTTGTTCAGGGAAACCACTTTGTTAAGTTGACCTAATAAGGTCGACTTTAGATCGACTTAACAAAGTCAACCTAACTTTTTGTGGTGTAGACATAGCCATTGATTTCAAAGACCATTAGGTACCCAAATACCTGAGGATCTGGACGTTAATCAAAAATCAATTCAAAGAATACACTCAATTTTATTTTTAAAACATATTGACTAATTTAAAAACACTTTCTGATTAAGTGTTTTGTTAAAAGTATATTCTGAATGATAATTAAAAAATGTATTTAGAAAATTAAAAGCAGCTTTCTGCTCCCTTGATTATAAGAATAGGTTTTCTTAACAAGGAAGAAACTGGCTATAGCGAGGAACAGTGAAACAAATATTATCAAATTCTACCCCCCTCCCCCCAAAAAAAATTGGAGAGAGAAGGTGCTGTTTAACTTCATATTTAGAGATTCCTTCACGAGGTTTTGCGAGGAATCATGCTGCAGACAGCGACTGTCTGCCTAGTCTTTCTGAGCCAAGGAGCCCAGTCCCAACACTGATGGCCTTTTATGGGGCTGCATAAAGGACCAGGAGGATAATGTAGAGCTGACACTCTCACATTTTTTGTTTCGCAGCTCTGGGGTTACTCCTTTTTGTGCAAGTGAATGGGACAATCTAATCCTTAATATTTCAAACCATACAACTCTTTGCATGCTAACATGTGAAAGCCATGGGAAAAAAAAGACAAAAGCTGAAACGCTGACTAGTATGACTATTTTTTTTAAAAAAAAATTGTACATCTGCAGTATAGTATAAACTGTTATTGGACATGGAATATATCCATATGATTTCTACAAATAGATTAGCATATTACAAAAATAAGACTCTCTTGGGTTTTTGCCAATTCAATCTGAAAACTGGATTTATAACCATTTTAAAATTCAATACCATTCATTTGGGGCTGGGAGGGGAAAGATTAGTTTTGATTATGAGAGCAGATAATTCTCTTTATTTGAAGGCAGTAAAGGCACATTATTTTAAAGATAACAACAGGTGAAACAGAGAAGATCCTTGTATCAAATAATCTTGTTCATAGCAGATCCAGATAACAAAGTTCAGTGCTCATCCATAAATGATTTTTAACCATAAGTCATAGAAAAGACTGAAAATTTTTAAAATCTCAATATGGAATTGCATTAGTAAGAATAAATAGTTACCATGTAAGCATCTTAAATCATATAAATGGTCTACCCGATCTTTAAATGTAAAATAAAACAATGCCCCTCTTTTCTCTGTGCCTAATATTTGAGGTTAATATGCTGTGAACAGCGTCATTGGATCCAAAAGAAAGGAGTCAAAGCATGAAATTAAGACCTGAGTTTGACATTCCCAAGAATATGTGATGTAGCATAACTTATGTCAGCAATCCTTAGAGATGAGCTGTCTCCTTCCTTTGTCTCAGTTAGTCTTCTTCTCCACTTACATGTGAGTCACTTTGTCCAATTTTCCCCATGTTATCTGTGAGGAATTGCTGTGTCAAGTGAAACCACCAACTGGATGGCCACCACAGATGGACCAGCAGGAATCTATTTGGCATCCCTTTCATCATTTTATCCAGACGCTTTTTAAAACGGGACGTGTAAATGAGTCCAGGAGATTGAAGGTTTCTCCCACAAGCTTTCCTTCATGGGACCCTCAAGAAAAACTAGGGAGTCATGTGATTATGTGAGCTGATGAATAATTCTAACTCTGCAGTTCACTACCACTAACACAGCTGAAAGAAAATCACATGTCCAATAGGACCTGATCAAGAAAGCTTACTGAAGAAAATAGAAAAATTTCCTTTGACTTCAGTGGCTATGGATCAGGCCTATAGATGTCCCCAAACAAGTCAGGTATAGCACTTTTCTATGGAAGCAGTGACTCTGCTCTACCTCAAGGACAGACATGCACTATCTGAGCATTTCACAAGGGAGAGTAATCTCCAATTCAGTTGTGATTTTTGTTAATGCGTCTAAATTTAGACTGAGATCATACTAGTAAGAAGAGAGAAATTCATCACAAGCAATGGGAGCTACATATGCCCAACAGCTGTGACAATCAGACTACTTTTATTTAGATGCCTAGTTGTGGACTTTAGAAGCTTACTTCCAACTTCTTGCTTTTTTGTATGTTTTAGCACATACGTATATGTTTGACATAGACAAGGTGGAGGCCCTTTGGCTGGTGTTTCTAAAACTGTGAAGCGGGCTTAAGGAAATGCTTAAGTCAATTTAAGAAAAGCCCAGTGTGGACGTGGGTTTAGGTCAGTTTAAGCCTCCTTAAGTTGCCAGTGTAGACGCACCCAGACTGATTTCATGGGGTGGGTGGGGAGTGTCCCTCTTAAATTAAAACATACTATTGGTTGAAGGTGAACTGAATTGCATTGACTGGAAGTGTTATCACTCCAAAATAAAGAGAGGAAATTGGCTGTGGGATACTTGGTGGATTCTTGGCCAATCGCTTGATCATTGCTGGGGGCTTGGAAGAAGTGACTACAGCTTCCCAGGCTTCTGTTTCAAGCACAAACTTGGTGAGAAGAGGAACAGGAATACAGGGACCAGCACAACCAAGCCAGTAGCATCTACACTTACAAATGAAGTCGACTTAAGGAGACTTAATCGACTTAAACTACTCTGCGTCCACACTGGGCTTTCCTTAAGTCGACTTAAGCAGTCCCTTAAGCTGTCTTTAGGAAAAGTTAAGTCGACTTAATAGCACCTCCTTTTAGGTCGACCTGACGCTTAAGTCGACCTCATTAAGTTGACCTAAGCCAGTGTAGATGCAGAGTAGCCCTAAGTCGACCTCCATGGCCCCCAGACCTTCCTCCCTGACTTCCCCACCAGACTTCCTGGCACAGGAAGAGCCTGCCCTGACCAACCACAGGGCAGGACTCACCCCTGACCACCCTGCTCCCCAGAGCTGGCCAGGCCTGCTGCTTGGGAGCAGGGCAGAGCAAAGCAGCGCCACAGACAGGTCCCCATCCTGGAGCCACCAGGAAATCGTGGACCTGCTGGCCATTTGCGAGGATGAGGCAGTCAGCTCTCAGTTGCAAGGCAGTCATCACAATCAGGATGTGTATGCCTCTATCTCCCAGGCCGTGGCTGCCAAGGGCCACACCCGGGACACCCAGCAGGTCTGGGTCAAGATCAAGGACCTCGGCCAAGTCTACCAAAAGGCCCAGTAGGTGATGCTCTGGACAGGGGCAGCCCCCATCAGCTGCTGGTAGCCTTTCTGGGCCAGAAGAGCAGCAGCCTGCCAGCCCACACCATCAACTCTGCCAAGCTCCTTCCCTTGACGACAACCAGGAGGAGCACTCGGGGGACAAGACTGTGGTGCTGGAGCAGGGGGAGGCCAGCACCCAGCAGGAGGATACCCACTGGAGGGTCAAGCAGGGGCTGCAGAGGGGCGAGCAGAGGCTGCTCGAGTGCATGCTCAACCTCATGGAGCAGCAGACCCAATCCCTGGAGCACCTGGAGGAGTGCCTGTTCTCTCGAGGCCCTGCCCTGTACCCCAGAGGCAGCCAGGACCCGGGGCAGACATTTGCAAGCCCGGACCTGCCTTCCTGAGGCCACTAGCACTGGCCCCTCCCCCCAACCCTCTTCACTCCCCCAAACCTCCCAACCCTGACAGCTCCCAACCCCCATCTGAATAAACACCCTGAACACTTTTATACCATGTGTCAGGCTTTTTATTAGTGTGGGGATAGTGGGGAGATGGGTGCGTGGAGGTGGGGGGGCAGGCATGGGCGGGTGGTGGAGGTGATGGGGCCTGGTGGCAGACACACCCTTCAGTGCTCCTTGCTGTCGAAGTGGGCCCTCAGCGCATCCCAGATGAGTTGTGCTTGCTGCTGGATTCGCTGAGTCCGGGGCAGGGTGTCATCGGGCTGCTCGTACTGCACAATGAGCCACTTGGCCTCGGCTTCCCAGACACAGGGGAACCTTTCCCCGGCAGCTCGCAGAGGTTGTGCAGGCAACAGCATGCACTGATGACCTCCGGGAGGTTTCTCTCGCCGAGCTGCAGGCGGGTCAGGATGGCCCTCCAGTGGGCCTTGAGACGGCCGAAGGCGCACTCGACAACACTGCGGCACCAGTTGAGCCTCCAAATTGAAGAGGTCCCTGCTGGCATCCCTGCAGCCTGTGTATGGTGTCATCAGCCAGGGGAGCAAGGGGTAGGCGGCATTCCCGAGGATCAGGACTGGCACCTGCACGTCCCTGATTGTGATGGTGTGATCAAGGAAGAAGGTGCCTGCATGCATGTGCCTGTACAGGGCAGAGTTGTGCAGGATCTGTGCGTCGTGCGCCCTCCCTGGCCAGCCCACACAGATGTTCTGGAAGATTCCGTGGTGGTCCACAAGGGCCTGCATGACCACAGAGTAGTACCCCTGGTGGTTGACATAGTCCCTGGTGTGGTGTTCCGGGGGTTGGATGGGGATGTGGGTGGAGTCCACAATGCCCCCACAGTTGGGGAGGCCAAGTTGGGCAAGGCTGGCGAGGAGTTCATGCAGGTTGCCCGAGGTGACGAGACAGGTTAGCAGGACCCAGTTGATTGCCCTGCAGACCTGCATGAGGGTGGTCCCCACGGTAGCCTTCCCGATGCCAAATTGCTGGGCCATGGAGCGGTTGGTGTCCGCGGTTGCCAACTTCCACTTGGCAATGGCCACTCGCTTGTCTATGAGCAAGGCGGGTTGGAGTTGGGTGTCCATGCGCTGCAGAAGTGGAGTGACCTCACTGACGAGCTTGAGGAAGGTCTGCTTGCTCATTCTAAAGCTCTGCAGCCACAAGTCATCATCCCAGGTGCCCAGAAGTAACGAGGCACGGAGTGCTGTGAGCATGACAGCTTCCTGGGGCAGCAAGGTGGGAGGCAGGCTGTCATCTTCCTCCACGCTGGCGGGTTGCCAGACAGGCCTGCTCCACAGCCAAAGAAGCCTTGCCACTATCTGGCAGGTGTTGCGCAGCTGCCTGGCAAAGCGCAGGAGAAGAGGCTGATTCATGACCAGCTCAGGCTCCTAGTTGCCAGGCACAATGGGAAGAGCTGAGCTCACTTCCTCTTTTGAAGGCATGGCTGGGGGAGGGGAGACCTTCTCTGCTGCCATGTTGCCACATTTCCCACTTCCCACAATGCACCCCTCCAATCCCCCCCCCCAAAGTCGACTTAAGTGTCTAGTGTAGACTCTCTATGTCGACTTGATAAAGTCTGCCTTAAGTGGACTTACTAAAGGCAATTTACTAAAGGCGACTTAACTTTCTAAGTGTAGACATAGCCCAAGAGTATTTGGGAAGCAGAGGCCAACTCAGGAGCAAGGGGACTAGAGTCAGCTTATGGAGTAGGAACAAGGACTCATCCTGGTAAGTTCATATTGCACTTCGTAGAGCACCCCAATGAAAGGGGTTAGAAAATACTTTTGACCGGGGCTGAGAGACTGAGAGTTGGGCTCTTTTGGATTCTTGTTTTGGTCAGAAAACTTTAATCTGTATATTTAGTTGTTGAGAACTAAGGCCATTATGCTATTTTCAGGGAAGGAATACATGTAACTCCGGTTACCAGTCTCCTGGGATCATCTCTGGTACTCTCAGTGTGCTTGCTCCTAGACTGATAAAGGTATTGTTCCAGGTTAAGTGTAGTGTCTGTTACTAGGGATTAACCTTGTTTGTCTTCTCCACCATCCCAGAAAAAAGGAGGTTGCTTGGTTTGATGTGTGTGATCTGAGTCTTGGGACCCACTCCACCAACACTGCATGCTTGCCACCGAACATATATTTGTTCAAATAAGCAAATGATCAAAATATTCTTTTTCTGAGTTTCTTGGAATTAAGAAGTATTCAAGATTTCTAAGCAGGGGCTTCAGCTACATTTTTCCAAGATCTGGAGTAACAGAAGAAGCAGTCATCCCACTACTATTGTAAATATTATGGTCAGGAGCGTTCCCTTCATGGGAACTAGTCCTGGTGGTGAGACTCTTTATAAAAAGGATTTATTAGTTATGCTTTCTATCTTTCTTATCAGCAAACAATATTTTAATATGGTAAGATTTACTGAAAAATAGATTCGCAAGGCCAAAATAAATCATTGTGATCATCTAATCTGACTGCCTGTATAACACAGTCCACAGTACTTCACCAAAATAATTTCTTTTGAATTAGAGTATTTCTTTAAAAAAAAAAAATCCACTCAGTATTAAAGCTACTTGTGCTGGAGAATCCACGTGGGTCTTGGTAAAATTGTCCCCAACTGTTAAAAATGTCTGACTTATTTTCAGTGTGAATTTGTCTAGTTTCAACTTTCAGCCATTGGATCTTATTATGCCATTGTTTGCTAGACTGAAGAGCCTATTATCAACTACTTGTTCCCATGTAGTTTCTTGAGAGCCTCTCCTGTCCCTTTGCAAATTACAGCCACAATGCCACTGTTGTGATGGAGCAATGCCTGCCATGTAAATAATATGTTCAAAAAAAATCAAGACAAGATGTTGAGGAAGGGGCTTTGTGGCTTTAGTAAAATTAGTTTTACTCATTTTACAAGGTCAATGTTTTGAAATACAGACAATGTATGACCCTGTGGACTATTGGACTATTACAAGGTCTGTAATGTTCCTAAGGATGCTTCTATTTTTTTCTCAGTTGACTTTGTATCTAAGTGCTTTCTCTGAGACTCACTTTCCTAATTTTCCTCTGGACAAATAAATCATTGTATCTGAGAGACTCTACAAATTCCTTGCAGCATGGTCTTGAAACATTGGGCCAGGAGGTGTCTACCTGCAATTTAAATGGAATGCTAGTACTTCAGCTAATGGTTCTGTAATGTTTTATGAACTTGAAAGAATTTTACAATCATTAAGAAATACCTGGCATTGTGGATGAAGAAATAAGAGATGTCAGTGAACCTGAAAGTTAACAGGACTTGGCTTGCCTGTCAACACCTGAGCGAGCTGGTGCATATAAAAATACCCAAAAGGTGACAAACCAGAAAAAGGGCAATGGAGGAGAAAGGAGTCTGACTGAAAACCAGTGATCAAGTTCATTTAGCTACTTCTTGGGGGTTTTTGTCTTTTATTCTTATTTTTTGTTAAGTTGACTTTAAGTCAGCCTTGTTAAGTCAACTTAACATGTCCACACGAGATATTTAGGTCGACTTAAAGTTGACCTTGTAAAGTCAACTTAGAGCATTTACATTAGATGCTTAAGGTGACAAGGGGAGCCGTGGCTCACAGGGACAAGGGGTGCCAGTGCTCCCCATGGGACAAGGGAGCCCAGCTCCCTGGCAAGCAGGGAGCCATGGGTTCTCCCAGGGACAAGGCAGATGCAAGAGGCTGCCTCTCCCCGGGGCAAGGCAGATGTGAGCAGCTTCCTACGGGGAGAAGGCAGCTGCGCGCGGCTCCCTTGTCAATGGGGGAGCCCTGGCTCCCTGCTTGCAGGGGAGCCGGGGCTCCTGGGAAGAAGGGAGCCACTGTGGGGCTCCTCGGCCCGGGCTGCAGCAGCCAGGGAAACCCTCACCACCCCAGCTGGGGCTCCAGTGGTGAGGGATTCCCCCGCTGCCCCGGCTAGGGCTGCAGCCGCACAGCTGCAACCCTGGCAAGGATGGTGGGGGGAATCCCTCACCACCTGAGTCCCGGCCAGGGTGGTGGTGGTTTCCCTCACCGCTGCAGCCTGGACTGGGGAGCCCCATGCAGCTCCCTTCTTGCCAAGGGCCCTGGCTCCCTCCGGGGACAAGGAAGCCCCACGCAGCTTCCTGGGGAGAAGGGAGCCATGCAGGGCTCCCCAGCCAGGGTTCCAGTGGGGAGGGAATCCCCGCCACCCCAGCTTCACCGCTGGAGCCAAGTGGGGGATTCCCTCCCTGCTGGAGCCCTGGCTGGGGAGCCCTGCATGGCTCCCTTCTCCCTAGGACTGTGGCTTCCCGGCAAAAAAGGAGCCGTGGCTCCCTGCTTGCCAGGAAGCCGTGGGTCCTGGGGAGAAGGGAGCAGGGGCTACCCCCGGAGACAAGGGAGCCGTGCGTGGCGCCGGCCGGGGGGGGGGGCGCGCGCCCTAGGTCGAGTTATGGAATAAGTTGACCTAGGGTGTACACACTGGCTTAAGTCAACTTAAGAAGTTGACCTAAGCCTTAAGTTGACCTAAAACAAGTTGTTATTAGGGTTGACTTAAGCTTTTATGAAATCAACTTAATGAAGCCCTTAAGTCAACTTAATAAAAGCCCAGTGTGGACCTGGCTTTGTTTAGGTTGACTTAAGTCTCCTTAAGTCGACCTAAACCTAAACTGCCAGTGTAGACACCCCTAGCCAGTGATAACTTCCACAAAATTAATGGGACTGCCTGCTGAGACCCCAGTTGTGGAATCCTTACTTCCAGTGGAGAGCACCATTTGCATGATGAGTATCAATATAAATAAGGGTTTCACAGCTGGCTCCTGAGTAATGTATTAGTAAATGTGAGGGAGGAAGACAGAACCAGACCCTGACAAATATATTGCCATGCTCTCCATTGAAGTCTTATTTCTGAATAAAGAGAGGAACTTCCTTAAGGATTAATCTGAGGGATTAATACAATCCGCTGTTGATTTCTTTTTTCTGTGATCATGTTCTCAATAGGTAATGGCAAAGATTAGTGTAAAGAAATAAGAACGATAAAGGTAAAATTAAAATTTTCTTGATATGATTGCTTTGCTGTAACATTCAGTTTAACCACTGTATATCACTGTAGTGCAACAACTAGCGGTAAGATGGGTTATGTCTGTCAAGTTTCCCATTGTAGTTTAAAAGAGTGATTTGAACAGTCTGTTGTTAAAATGTCTGAAGCAGATGTTACTTTTACCACCAAAGTCAAAGCAAGGGTCCTGTGTGTTTGACTTTCCAAATCCCCTCTAAGTTTCTCAGAGATGTAAAATGGTTTGTTTATTAAATCTATATCTTTGCAAAACTTGTGAGGTCCAAAAAGAAATGCCTGATTCTATACATCCTACTGGAGAATTTATACTTCCTTAATCTCCCAGTGAAACTTCTTCTTCCAGTCCAACACCACACCAGTGTGTTTAGAGTTAAAACACAAACTACACTCATTACTTTCTTCATTATCACTTCTTCTATGCACATTATCCTTAATTACTGAGACTGATTCTTTAATTCATCTGAATTTACACAATCATTAGTGAAATTCAGCCCATACACATTTCATTTTGAATATCTAAATGGGGAGCCAACCACTCCGCACAGTTTTGCTCTCCTAATTGTAGTAAATGAATACTTATAAAGTACTCCTTGCACACATCATTTGCTTATCTACATAATTATGTTCCTAGCTGCATATTAGTTTTGATTCTACTTTTGCATTTGTAACTATCCTAGTGTAAGAGAATGCTCCCCCTGTGTTCCTACTATTGTAATAATCTTTGTACAAAATATATCTTGTAAGGTATAATTTGAAAATACATAATTTGCTGGTCACTATTGTCCTGGTTCAATGTTGCCACACACATTTTATGGGAAGTTATAGGATTCCAATGTATGTTGGTTTTGAACAAGTGGCAAACAGG
>ML685791.1:15550701-15645204 GCA_007922175.1 Pelusios castaneus
GATGCTATGTCATACACTCCCCTGCATTTAATTTCCTCCCACTCTGTTACTTTCCTATCTTCAAAGCGTCTGACGAAGTGGGATTTTCTCCCACGAAAGCTCATGCGATTAATAAATCTGTTAGTCTTTAAAAGTGCCGCAAGACTCTGTTGTCTTTCTACAATAGACTAACACGGCTACCCCTTTGGAAATTAAACAGCAGAGTCATCAGCAGGAAGTGTAAACAAAGAAACAAACAGTGAGAAAAAGCACCAGGGAACATCATTTTCTATAAAGTGCCTCATGAATCTCAGCTGGAAACATTTTTCAAGAAGGCAGGTATATAAATGAGAGGTAAGCAGGCTAATGAACCCCCTCCCCTCTCTTTTTCACTGCTTCTCAATTCACTGTACCAGAGAGGATGAAAACAGCAGCAATTAAACTGGAGTGTTTGGTCAGTAAAACTGCTGAAAGCAGGTGATGAGGAAACTTTGTTCTGAATTTAACATAGTTTTTCAAGTTAGGCAATAATTGTGTTTTATTTTTGTTTTTCTTGTAGCCATTTCTGACTTATGCCTCATTCCTTAAACTCACTCAATTTTTGTCATTAATAAACTTGTTTTAATAAATCCCATTGTTTTAATCCAACTGTTTGGGAAACGCCATGTTGGGTAGCAAGATGTTTGTCACTTCTATTAATGTAATGATGGATTTTTATACAAACTTGTATTGTGTGGTAGAGGGCTGGGCAGTACAAGACCTACATTTGTGTGGAAAAATGAGGAATTAGGGTCACCTTGCAACATAATCAAGGCTAGTAAGAGCCAGCGTATGGCTGGAGGGCTGGAGTGCCCACACACAGGCATTGCTGAGAGTGATTTGCTTGCTTGCAGCTATTTGTGAGCAGTCTAGGCTCAAGGCTACAATATTAAAGCACTGTAAAGAGCACCTCAGTTAGAGGGTAGGGGTGACACAGCTACACATTAGCCTGGAGTGTACCTTGAGTTTCACACCTATCTAATATGTAAAAATCAGAAATGTTAAAAAAGCTTCTGTGGAGCTCGCACTATGGCTGATACATTTTAAATAGAAACTTTTTCTGTATTGGAAGTCAAAGAAATTGTGCAAGTTGTGGGGACTCTGTCCTCTTGTATTTACTACTGCAGTAATAAAGAAAAAGGACCCCCACCTAAAATATTTATGTGGGCTGTTGGACAGTCAAACAATCAGGAAGCTGTGGAAAGGGTGAAAATAGTGCAAGGTTTCAACTAACAAACGAACTGAAAATTACATCCTAGGTTATGTACTTAGTACTCAGGGTTTATTCCACCATGTTGATGTTGGTTTCTTGAGTGTGCTATGATTACTAAGTGTGTGATTTCACAAAAATGGATGAGCGGACTTATGCCCAGAATAAAACAATGATATTGAGCCCTGTCTGTGTTAGTAGCAAAAAAAAAAAAAAATGAGTAGTTTCTTGATGTAGAGAGCCACAGAAGAAATTTGGACACACTTGAATAAATGACACTGAGAGCTCAGATAATGCTAGGCTTTGATTCTGCCTGACCATTCCACTTTTTTCCCATCTCTCTCACCACATTCATCAGTCCCCTTCTTCCCTCATGTGCCTATTCGTGTTTCTTTTATTAACTGTTTACCCCTCCCCTAACATATGTCTCTGTAACATTGTCTGATTCTATATGGTCTGGTCTTGCAGTTTTGACATATTAAGTTGTCATTACATAATTTTATTGGCTATCCTGTGAAATGTGTAATATTTGTCTCTCTGCTTTGGGAAACAATGTAAAGTGAGATGTTTTTAATATCAGTCTTCTACTCATCTTATCTCCTGTTCTATGCATTCTAATGTCAAATACAAATTTAGCCATGTGACTATCAGTCTCAAAAGGACAGCCTTCCACAAATGGCTTTCAACTATTTTACAGCGCCACAGGAATTGGAAGTCAGCACCCACCATTCAGAATCATCATAGTTGATCAAACTGTGTACTAAAGCTTTGAAGACAGACTGAAACAGCAGCAGATGGGATGTAATTATAATGTGAGTATAAACTGACTGTTAGACAGTCAACACACACACCTCTCTTTTAATGTCACTTGACTTATTTTACCCCAAACTGACACCCAAGCCATAAACCAAATCATGTATTTGTCAGGTACAGAACAGAATCAGATCATCATGATTCAAGGCAAATTAAGAGCAGCAACACATACAAATCGGTAACACAAAGCACTGTTAAGAATTATTACTGTCATGGCAGGTATCATGTTTTCCTTGGATGGTGGGGTTTCAGACTGTATGCTTAGGAAATGTATAATTTGGGAAGCAATTCCATAAAATGGTTCCTGGATCAGTAAACTGACAAGTGATTTATAAATTACATTGGTTTTATTAGTCAGCAAATGAGCAACAGATGGTTAGTAACATAGAAATATAAGATTTGCTGTATCCAATAGAATAGCTGGTCCATCCTATACAATACCCTCTTTGGAATCCCATAGTACATTAGGTCTTGTGTGTATCATAGGTGAAATGAGTCTGTTTATGCCATCTACCACAGGCTCTCCAAATTCTTTACAAAGGTGGCTAAGAATTAGTAGCCCCATTTTACAGATGGCAAAGCAGAGTTACAGACAGGTTAAGTAATCTGCTTATAGTCACACACTGAATTAGTAGCAAAGCCTGGTCTCCTAACTTCCAGTCCCCTGACCTAATCATTAGATTACATTATCTTCACAGGAAGTCTTATTAGTACTGCTAAACTTTCTAAACCCTGAGCCATTGGCTGACACAAACTGCATTTGGTGCAACATCCCTGGAACAAACACCAGGGTCTACATGCAGTGCATTGATGAGCACTATGCCGCTCATTTGCAGCTTCATAGCAGAGCCCTAGTAGGCAGGGGTCAGTAAAGTACATGACTCCTTTTGTGTATTGAAATATTGGTCTTGCTCTTTGATACCAAAGGGATAAAAGACCCCAATCTTTTAGCTTAAAGTTAGGGGAAGGAGACTGATTGCTCTATATGCACAGGGTGATTGAGATGACATTTGGATCGCTAAGGCATAACCCATCGGGTAACAAAGGTCATTGCTACCATATTAGGCAGCCATCTGGTGATAGTTGTGACATATCACTCCTGTATCCCATGTGATAATGTAAGGCTTCAGTGTTTGTGCTATATCTGTACATTAAGGAACCCACCAACCGAGACACAACTTTAGCTAGGGCAAAGTGCTAAATTCCTGAGGAGGATACCTCTGGCCCATCAGGCAGGACTAGCAAAACCAAATGAGTCATTGTGTGATGTTTCAATACAAAGACTTTGCTTATTGCCCCTACACACTGATGATGAAACCCTCTGGAAAAAAGACCCTCTTCAGCTTGAATTCTGGAAGAATGGTGGGGGGGGGGGGAGGGAAGTGGGAGAGGGAGGAAAAAATGTTTTTCTCTGTCTTTGGTTGTTCCAATCCCTTCGCAAAGGGAGGATTAAGACTTGGGTCACCTATTGTCTGGGTGAGTAGCCTAACCACAGGGGACAAAGAAGTGATTTGCTTTTTAATATTTAATTCAAAAGCAGCAGATTCCTGTTCAAAAGCCTTCACCACCTCATGCTGGGGGAATCAAACAAAGGTATCTAGCATCCCAAGGGCCTACCCTAACCACTGTGTTACAGAGGATTTCTTGTAGCTTGCTTTGGTCCAATCAGCAGTTAATTAAAGTAGACAGCTTCAACAGAAGGAATCTGCAGTTCAAATCCCTTCAGCCCAGAGAAGACTTGGCCAGAGTCTATAATATCTGATGTAAATACTCTGGACTGGACTATAGAGGGCATCTCATGTTTAAGTCTTGCTTTGGCCCAATTAAGAGTTATTAAAGTGGAACAGGAAAGACAGAGGGAAGCATATCTGAGAATACCTCAAAGTCCAGTGGTTAGGACATTTACATGAGATATATGAGGACACTGCTTACCTTGCTTTTCACCAGACATAAAGGGGAGTCAGTCAAACTCTCCCGTAGTCTGAGTACCCAAAATGCTCAACTATAGTATGAATCTTTTACACTCTGTGGACCAATTAATGTTTAACTTTAGTGAAACTGCTTCAATAAAAAAATGAATAACAGTCCATACCCTAATACCTTTAGGTCAGTGATGAGGGTGCTCATTTGAGAAAGAGTGCCTATCTATTCACAAACAAGGAGTCTAGTGGCACTTTTAAAGACTACCAAATTTATTTATGGCATGAGCTTTCATGGGAGAAAATCCCACTTCATCAGATGCTTGAAGTGGGATTTTCTCCCACAAAAGCTCATGCCATAAATAAATGTGGTAGTCTTTGAGGCTGTCTACACTCAGAAAGTTGTTGACTTTATTAAGTCAACTTAGAGAGTCTACACGGGTGCATCTACACTAGTAAATTAGGTTGACTTAAGCAGGCTTAAGTCCACTTAATTTACTCTGCGTCCACACTGGAGTTTCCTTAAGTCGACTTAAGCTGCTGCCACAGCACGGGGTAACCTATGGGGTCTCCCCAGCAGCTGGAGTGCCTGCAATTGCTGGCACAGCGCTCCAGCCAGAAAGGAGCCACAGGGCTCCATTCTGGCCGGTGTGACGCTGTCAGGATTTAAAGACCCATTTATGATATTATTTTGTATTAATATTTTATGATTGTTATAATCCATAGGAACTATGCCATGTTTGGTGTCAATAGAAAGGTAATAATCTGTGGGGAAGGATTACATAGTTTATGTTTAGGATTTGTATTCATATTAGAAGTTAGGAATATGATTGTTATATTTTAACTTGTGTAAGGCTGGGAAAATTCCCCAGACTGAATGCCTACCTGGCCATTGTCTCCTTAATGGCCCATTAAGGAAGTTCCCCAGTATAATGGGCCGAAGAAGAAAACCTGTTGAGCCACTAGGACTTAAACATGTGACCCAGCTCCAGTTTGATTGGAGAGAACTGCACACAGCATGGAGAAGGCCAGAGGTGATAAAAGGCAGCAACTCCAATGCCATCTTGCGCTCAAGTCCTCAGTCTACAGCCAACACCCATCTCTGGAACTATTCATCTGAGACTGAACAAAGGATTGAAGCCCACCCTGATGCTGGGTGTTTACCAGAGGAACAAGCCTGCAAACTGCTTTTCATGAACTTTAAATCATTTGTATGTATGTGATTCGCTTTGACCCTTTAACATATCTCATATTTTGCTTCTTTTCTTCTTATATTAAACCTTTAGTTGTAGTTGCTAAAGGATTGGCTACCAGTGTGGTATTTTGGGTAAGATCCAAACCTATATTGTTCTGCGTGCTGTGGCTGGCCCTTTGGGGTCAGGAGAACCTATATCTTTAAGGGACCGTGCAGCTAAGTGGGAGCCAGAGGAGCTGGAGTGCAATAAAGGGAGCTGTTTCTATTTTGGCCAGATTTCTTGGTACCCAGTGTGGGGAACCAGAAGCCTGGTTGTGATTGATAGGGAGACTGGTTTAAGTACCACCCATCAGTGTGTGGGGAGTTTGGCTCCCGGTTTTGCAGCTTGCCCTGATTTTTGCACGTCCAGGAGGGTATCCCAGGAGGCCCCGGTCACAGCCGGGACCCCAGGGATCCCGGCATAAAGGGAACCCCATACTCCCTTCTAGTCAGGACCCATGGGGGTCCTGGGCAGAGGGGAGCCGCCCGCTTCCTTCTGGCCAGGACCCGCAGGGGTCCAGGGAGAAGCGAGCCCTGTGGTCCTTCTGGCTGGGACCGCGGGGATGATTGGCCCCTGCCAGAAGGGAGCGCGAGGTTCCCTTATCCCCGGAACTGCTAGAAGGGAGCTCCCCGGGACCACTTGGTCCTGGCTAGAAGGAAGCGCAGGACGCCCTTCTGCCCAGGACCTGAGCGGTCCCGGCCCGAAGGGAGCCGAGCAGTCTGGGCCAGAAAGGAGCTCCACACTCCCTTTTCTCCTGGAGCGCTCTGGGGCTTGCTGGACAAGCCCTCCTAGCTGGGGAGCCGAGGCTCCAAAGGAGTTTTGCCTCCCTGTGGACCTAACTAGTCGACTTAGAGAGTCTAGTGTAGACTTAGAGGCTATGTCTACACTTGTTAATTTAAGTCGACTTAGCATGTCCACACTCAAAATTTAAGTCGACTTAAAGTGGACCTTGCCAAATCGACCTAGAGCATCCATACTGGAAGCCTAGGTTGACTTCTAAGGGCTAGGTGGACCTGGGACAGGTCCATGGTGGCAGGGGGGGCACCCCTTGCCAAGTGCCAGGGGGCTCAGCCTTTGCAAAGGGGGACAGGGACCCTGGCAGGACATAGGGGCAGGGTGGGCAGGGCTCAAATTAACTTAATTCGAACTAGCATGGCCCCACTAGATTGCTAGTTCAAACTAAGCAAGTGCCATGCATGGCACTTGCTTAGTTCGAATTAGTCAGTTGCATTAAGCTCAATGTGCTGGTTGTTCCAACTAAGCAGATAGTTCGAACTAACATGACCACATTGACTTAATTCAAACTAACTAGTTTAGTAATAGTTCGAGGTTTTATTAATTCAAACTAAGTTTTCCTTAATTCGACTTAAGGAACTGCTTAAGTAGAATTAAGGAAACTCAAATGTAGACACAGAGTAAATTAAATCGACTTAAGCACGCTTAAGTCGACTTAATTTACAAGTGTAGATGCACCCTTTGTGTTGTGACAAAGGGGAGCTGAGACAGGATCTACTTTGTCCTATTACTGTCAAACAGCGCTGTAACTGTAAGAGGCCGAGAATGAGCGTAACTGAGGAGAGTAGCCCTAAGACCAAAAAGGAGTTGTTGGAGTAAGCTCAGAGATGGCAATGACATATACATCATCACAAAACTAGATTAGCAAAGTAGAGAATCAGTCCATGATTTTTACAAGAGCGAGTCATACTCCAGAACTTGTTGTTAATTACCATAAAATTGTAATAAGATTACCATAGTCTCCCCCTATATTTGGCAGAGGAGATATCTGTGGTATGCTTAGCATATGATTGGCTCTTTTTACTGCCATCTATGTGCTGAGCAGCCACATAGATCTTCTGCTGATTTTAGTTATCTAAATATCAGGAAAAAGATTGCTCCCGGATCTCAATATCCTCACTCCAATATTCTTTTATTATGTGTGAGTTGTGACTCTGAGAGCAAAGTGCTTTCCATAAACTATTTGCACATGAAATTGGAACAGAATTTGTGGCCTCTTATTCATATTCCTTTTTGGAAATGTTTGATGGGGCACATTTTATTTGCTTTAGTCCTTAGAAACAAATTCAGAATTATGATTTCTTTGTAAATTCACGAAGGAAGAGAAGCTGGAGAGATTTGGGGACTAGGGGGGCTGGTAGGAGAAATGTAATGAAAAAATAATTAGATAAGTTAGATTAAGTTGGAAGCACCAGTAAATGTGTCGTTTGGCCAAAATGGAATATAATTAGAAGAAAATATGTTTTTCCTATGGTGGATCTATCATCAAATGATTGAACACAAATGTTTCCAACTTTACCTGGAACAGCATGCACTTGAACATTTTCAAGGTCCTGATTCAAACTTACTGCAGTAACTGGGAAGATTCCTCTGGACTTTGGCTTAGGCCCTGTATATGTGAGCAGAGTCAAACTCAAATGCAAATTCTAAAACTGAAATATGCACATTTTTGTTTATTGTTAAGTGTATTTGGGGTCCATCAACAAAGTCATTCAATGAAGAATGGATTTCAGTGGAATGAAATACCCTCAATTTTTCTTTTTTAATATAGTTTTTCTTCTGTGACCAATGTAGTAATGATCTTCATTTCACTTAAATGTTTTAGAACACCAGGTGAAAGAGAACTAAAGGAAATGGCAGCTGGGTGCTGCTACAGTTAAAAGTGCAAAACAGTGGAATTCAGAGTTTGGTTTTGAATGGTTGTATATGTATTGTATAACTATTGTATAACTTTCCAAAAAATTATTCTTTCAGGGTGAATTTTTCTATGTTTGATCTCCGTCTAATAGTGTTGGTATTCTTAATTTGTGTTTATAAGATTTTTGGTTTGTTGTTTTTTCTGCTGTTGCTTTTTATGTGGTGGAGGTATTTTTGTGGTTTTTTTAAAAAAGCAAAATACATTGGCTCTACTGCATGTGCCCTGTACCTTTCTCAGAAATTGATATCCAGAGTGAAGTATGTGCTAGTTATGAGATTTTGAAAGGAAATCCCTGAGTGTTATGTTCCTAAACACCTTTTGAGGATCTGGGCCTATATGACAGCTCACATATACAGTTATCACATTTAAAACTTCAGGATGAGATTTTCAAAAGCACTCAGTGTTAGCCTGAATTCTCTTATGATTTCAATGGAAGTAGAATTAGGCTATAGCTGAGCGGTTCTGAAAACCTATCCTCAGTGTTTACTGATAGTTTACTGATAGTTAATGCTCTGCAAGCAGGGATAAAAATTAATTCGGTCTTTCAAAAGTATACAAGTCCTCAGACAAAACAAAAACATAGATATGTTTAAAAAAATACTGGAAGAATATATTATACGGTTTTTTTACACTTGTTATGGGTAGAGAGCAACCACTATTTTCAGTTTAAAGCATGCTTAATAAGTTGCTCTCCTCTTCCTACAAACCATGCAATTCTTATTGACAATGGAAATAAAATGTTTAACCAAAAAATATTATCTAGTTATCTAAGGTGAAAACAACATTGCCACAGAATTTGCTATGTTCTCTGGGTATTCGCTATACTAAGCACAGATTGTTTTAGTTGCTTAAAGCAATAAAATGTTTTTAATAGTCACCACTATCCATTCAGAGAGAGAAGATTAGACCCAATAAAATGCATTCTTTGAAACAAGCATATTTCTTTAGATGTAACCTTTTACATCCCTTTATTAGTCAAGGTTTCATTTGTCCAAAATCTGACTATGGGAATGTTTGAAGTCCAAATCTAAATTCTGAAGCTTTTGCTACTCTCTTTCTCTTTCTGAAACACAAATTTTCTTACAAACAAGACACTTAGTTCAAAAATTATTTTTGAACCATTTGTAGCTAAGTATGGCAACTTTCAACCCTTATTGGAAATTTATTCCAATCTTCTGATCTAAAAAAAGCTTATTTCCACTGACTACGTACAGTAAATAACAAAGTACAGAATGTATCACTGGAGGACCTACTGTTGATGGAATCGCAGCAATTTTTTATAGTCTAGCTTACATTTACAAGTAGGAGTATCACGGGGGTCATAGCTCTGTTTCATGTCAGATGGCAATTGAACAAAGTCGAACACACACAGTGAGACATTTAGGTGGCCAGCTGGCATTGTGGTAGCTCTGTAATGTCACTTTGCCCACCCACATTGAGAGTGTTTTAAGACCAGTAAATGGGGATACAACAGTAGTTTTATAAAGAGACTAGACCATAAATAATTAACCCATTAGATAATTGTGTTTACAATAGATAGACAAATCCTGAGCAAAGCTTTACCCCAAAACAATTGAAACTAAGTATCAGTATTCTCCAAATGCAATGAACAAGAAAGATACTAAGTTCTTAAAATATTAATGCATTCTGCTTATTTGTTTTAAGCTCCAGGAGTGGAGGCTGAACATATTACGTTTTAATATACTTTATTTGGAGTCCCTTCCATCATGACTGCCTACACTGCAGGAGGCACAGAATGAATTGTGATCTTTAAATTGTTAGATAAATAAGGCTAAAGATTTTTTTTTTTAAAGTACACTTTTGTATAGTGCTTAGCAAAATAGCTTCCCAATCTTCATTAGGCTGTGATAAAAATAATGACATGGCATCAAAATGCAAAAGTTGGCTCTGACAGCCAAGGACCCCTTTAGTATTTACATATAACTTTTTCTATTACTTTCATTTCTACTTTACAAGAAAATAGAAGGTATTCTAGTGTTTTCTCGGTAATACGGAGTTGCACGCACAATTCTCACTCATATTAATTGGACTAAAACACATAAATCCCCTTTTAATTAAATGAAGTTCCATTTTAGCCATTGATAAACATTTATTATACTCGTTAATATAAATGGGCATTGGCATAAATATGCTTAAAAATATCATAGTCCTAAACAAAGAAATTTAAAAAGTCATGCACAAATGTGGATATTTGCCATTTCCTTCCCTTTTTTCAGCTAATATTGTAACTTACTATGAACTATGGTAGAAGGTGCCGAATATGCCTTTCCCTATAACATCTGGCCAAATCCTTCAATAATCAATCACTAAGGAAAAAATTACAAACATTCTCTTTTATGAATTGGGCAATATGGCCTGGATCTTCAAAGAAAATCAGTGGGAGGTAGCTGCCTAAATACCTTTTGAGGTTCTGGGCCAATACTGTTCTTGCCATTTCATGTGCATAGATGACAACTTTTTAACACTTGAAAGAATTTCTGGGATACATGGCTGTATTTCAGTGGTGGGAGGAAGGGGATGAACAGAAAAGAGAAGGTGAAAATAGTAGAAATTTAAAATCAAATGCTCCTCAAATTCTGGAAAGAGAGAAGCAAAGCCAATGCAATATTCTTTTCTTCTTCTGCATCTATGGACGAACACTGAAGAGGTAAGCCTTGTGGGTTTAGGGAGGGAGTGGCCAGCTGTGAAAGTGAAATTAGAGGGTCAGTTGTGTTCTAAGATAATGTTTATGGACAAACCCCCGGCATTTCTTTATCCTTGTTGTACGAAGGCCACCCTTTCTCTGCAGACAAAAAATACAGCAGTTGAAATGTTTAAAAATTAAGCTTGTTTCACTCTCTGAGATTTCCAGACTATTCCCCCAAGCATTTGGAGAGGGTGATTTAGTCCATAATTTATAAAGTACACTGGGAATTTCAGAGATGAAAAACGTGATGATGATAATAAATAAAAGAAAACACTTCTTTGCAAGTCACCACTAATCTTTGGGGCTTCTTGAGACAAGATACCATTGAAGTCAAGAGCTTAGTAGAATTCAAAAAAGGTTTAGAGATTTATAAAATGGGGAGGTGGAGAGGAATAAACCTAGCATCAGAGCATTAGCCAACCTTTAATCAATGATGGTTCCCCAATAAGCAGGTTATTTCATAATTATCTACTATGATTTCTTCAACTTTTTTGTAGAATATTTATTGCTAATCAGAAGAAAAGATGCTGGACTGATTATTGAGCTTGATTCTATTTTGGTCATCATTACTAGAATTTTTAAACAAGTTCCATCTGAAGAATTTTTATTGCTAAGTATAATATGCAAGACACAGAGAACCCAGCTTGACTATCTCAATTCCCAGTTTGAGTTTGTCAGGCTGGCAGTTACTTGTGAATTTGATATGGAAATCATTGACATAATGATAGTTTGCTTAGTCCCTTTTTAGAGTATAAATTTATTTTCAGGTTCAGTTTGAGTGTTAGATGAGATTTCATATTGGTTCTTATTTCACCCATCTTTAGTTTTCACCTGCTTTTATTAGAATTCCTAAGGATTTACTCATGCATTCATTCATTTGCTCTTTCTCTCTCTTAAATCTCCGGTATGGTTTCATTCTTGGTGAGCTATCTACATTAAAATATACATTCATTCTTGGTGAGCTATATTTGTTAAAAATTAGGGAAATTCACTATTTGGTTGCAAGTAATAAAAGTTCGAGATCTTCATATCAAATGAAAATGGACAACTATTATAGCTGACAGGTCCCCAGAAAGATTTTCTCCCATTGGGTATTTTGTCATAGTGAGTTGCAGGAGAGAAAATCTGCAGAAAAAGGAGACAATCACTGATTGGAGTCACCAGTCCTTCTTGAAATATTAGTGCCAACTTCAGAGAACATATAGAATAATTAATAATAATTAATCAGGTCATAGCTTTCACTTTTCATTATTGATCTGTCTCTTGGGATCATTCCAGCCCTGCCTCCCCTCCATCCCCCATCCCTCCTCTCTGGCCCCTTCTCGCTTCATTCTTCTTTGAGGCCTTTGATTTTGCTCTCTGTTCCTCATTGGATTATAAATCAATTATGTAGAAAACAGGGCTTCACCTACTTTATATATCCTGTTTAATGTTTCTTTTTGTGAACACATATCAGGTACAATTCTTCATAGCATCTGACAAAGTGGGATTTTCTCCCACGAAAGCTCATGCAATAAATAAATGTGTAAGTCTTTAAAAATACCACAGGACTCCTTGTTTGTTTTTCAGGTACAATTAGTTTTCTACACCACTGAAAACTCTAATCTGATTGGGATCCATATGTTTTAAATAAAACTCAAGGTCTTGTTTACATTTTTCATGAATTAAACACCTTTTTTTAAAAAATTTTTGTAGCTGTTGGTAGGCTATCCAGATAACCATCATAAGGGAGATCTGTTATTTGTCATTATATAAAATTAAATCGATTACCAGATGTGTAACCAAGTTAGAATATTTTCTGCAGGAGAGCCACTTAATAAAACAAAACTGTATATAAATTCCATAGTACTATTTGTTGCACTGAGCACATCAGACCACCAGTTTATAAGTTCTAGCTGTAACTTTAACGTAACCAATCTGACTTGAGTAATGAACAACTAAAACTCTGTGTACAAGTGATACCACTTTCAAATCTCATCTCTATAGAAACCACTCAGATGAGTAACAGCAGCAACCTGCTAGAAGAAAATACTTTGGGAATGTAGTATTAAATTATGTTAATTTATATTTAAATATGTCTCATTAAATAGTATCTTTTAATTCTTCATAACATGGTTAAATATTACCCGGTTTTGCTCTTCATATTTATAATTGAGTCACACCAGCAGCTAGCCTCACTGGCCTTCACCACAGACTTCTTACATGATGCTAAAGCAAGTATTTTTGGTCATTTTTTAGTAGGGGGCCAACAACTATATTTTTCAAGTGCCCAACATGATATATTGGTCCTGAATTTTTATTAGTGTGCAATGACAACTGCAACTAAAATCAATTATTTCTATAGGGCATAAGGAAGTATGGGCTCTAGAAGTGAACAAAGAGCTGAACTCAGGCTGTCCTGGGTTCTAATCCTGACTTCTGCAGGTTCATGGTATTTGTTTTCAAGGAATTCTGTCTGTTTCCCACCTGTGAGACAGGAAGAATAACAATTTCTTATCTCACAGGAAAGTATGGAGATACATTCATTAGCCTTTTTTGCCTCATAAATATTATGTGTACACTAGAAAATTTAAGTCTACTTTATTAAGTCGACTTAACTTTTCTAGTGTAGACATAGCCCTTTTCGACCTTAAGTTGACTTAACACTTTGTTGACTTAATAAGATTGACTTAGGTGCTAATCCCTGTCCACATTGGCTTAAGTCGACCTAAAACGAGGTGTTAAGTCGACTTGGCTTTCCTTAAGTCGACTTAAGGAAAAGTTAAATGTGGACGTGGAGTAGTTTAGGTCAATTTAAGCCTCCTTAAGTCGACCTAACTTGTAAGTATAGATGCACCCTTAGATATTATAGTGATAAATATCCTAGCAAAGGCCATAAAAAAATGGATGATTCCGTATTCCAAGCAGTATTTGAATGATTTGCAATAAATAAAGCAGGGGCCACAGATTGAATGACCAGAATAAAAATAAATATATTAAACTGGTGCCTTTTTCCTGGAGCACCACCCACCCTTTGCACTAAATAGAGCAGGTGTCTTGTTGAAGAAAAGAAAGGACGTCCTAAAATTAACGACTCTCATAATAGATATGCACAAAGTAGGTGACTAAAAGTTGCAAAGGCAAATTAATTCTGGCACTTCCTACCTTTTGTGTGATTGACTTTGCTGCTAAAATAATATATTTTAATGTATCTTTTGTATGCAATTATATACAGATTGAAATGTCTGAAGTGTCAAGGTTTTATGTAAGCAGTAAATTACTAAGCTCTCTGAATGATTCATTTATAGAACTTTGCTTTATCCACTAAATTGTGTAAGAAAAGGATTTAATTGAAGAGATAGTTTTAAAGAAACTGCAAAACAATGCTAGAACCCTAGGGTATGTCTACACTAGCAATTTAGGTCGACTTAAGGACAGTTAAGTCGACCTAAATTACTCCATGTCCACACTGGGCTTTCATTAAGTCGACTTAATAACTACCACTCTTTAGGTCGACTTAAGCCTTAAGTTGACTTCTTAAGTCGACTTAAGGATAATGTGGAGAGGGAGTAGCCCTTAAGTCAACTTTATTAAGCTGTCTTAATGCCAGTGTGGAGCCTATGTCCAATGTTAAGTCGACTTAATAAAGTCTATTTAAAAGGAGCCCCTTTAAGTCAACTTAAAATTGACCTTATTAAGTCAACTTAACAAAGTTGACTTTACTTTTCTAGTGTAGACATAGCCCTAGTGAGTCTCTTTTTTTATACTAAACATAAAACTTCTGTTGTAATAAAATTAAGATTTTCTATCCATTAGAGAAAGTAGACCAAATTCTGCACTGACTTAGACCCTGTGAAATCACATTTTTGTGTTTTCTACTCCTTTCATTCACATCTGTATTCATACTGCTTCTTATTCCTAAAACAACCTCCTTTGTCATGTGCACCAAGTACCTGATACTTCTTTACCTCCTTCAACAGCCATTCATTCAAGCTTGCTTTCCACCACTCATAGTAACACCTTCTCTATTGCCCCATCTTAGGACTAGTCTACATTGGAAGCAATGGTTATACATTTTGTGGCTTGAGTATCTCCTGTCGACATACTTATGCTGATGTATCATGGCATCTTCCATCGACACAGCACTGTGGAGACGCCCACCCACTGAAACAGCCATACTCCTTTTATGAATGTGAACTAATCGAGTTGACCAGAGATGCTTCTGATTCACTGAATGGGTCTGCACTGCTGCATCAATGCCTACCCACCACGGCAGTGTAGTCATACCCTTAGTCTCTATTTAAAAATCACAGAATTTCCAGGAACCTGCTTGCTATATAGTATTCACACTGAGCTAGATCTTCAACTGGCATATATTTACATTGCTCTGGTAAAGCCAAGGAACAAAAGGTTAAATAAATAAAAATAATCACAGAATAGAATCACAGAAACTGGAAGGGGCCATGAGAGGCCATCGAGTCCAGTCCCTGTATTCATGGTAGGACCAAGTACCATCTTAAACCATCCCTGATGGGTCTTTGTCTAACCTGCTCTTAAACACTTCCAGTAATGGAGATTCTACAACCTGCCTAGGCAACTTATTCCATGGGTTAATCACCCTGACAGTTAAGAATTTTTTCCTAATGTCCAACTTAAATCTCCCTTAATATAATTTAAGCCCATTGCTTCTTGTCCTATCATCAGCGGTTAAGGAGAATATTTTTTCTCCCTCCTCCTTGTAACAACCTTTTAGATACTTGAAAACTGTTATCATGTCCCCTCTTTTCCAGACTAAACAAACCCAGCTCTTTCAATCTTCCCTCGTAAGTCAAATGTTCCAGACCATTCATCGTTCATGTTGCTCTTCTCTGAACTTTTTCCAATTTGTCCACATCTTTCCTGAAATGAGGCTCCCAGAATTGGACACAATACTCCAGTTTAGGCCTTGCTCAGCTGGTAATTACTATAATTGCATGGCTTCAGTAGAATTACACTCATTTCCATCAGCTGAAGATTTTTTTTTTCCATTTGCTCTTAATTTCCTATCCCCTCATTTATTTGTTTCCATGTTTTATGTTGGCCTAATTTAGATGCATCGTTCTTTAGCATGGCACTTTACAGAGAGTAAGTGAGGCATGGTCAAACTTTACAAACTGTAAATTGAATATATTTGGTGATCATGCTGAATAGGAATGCAGAGAATGTAAGGGGTGAGAGAGAGCATATGGACAACACAGAGTTCAAATACCAAGTATTCATCTTATTACACATACACTTGATTCTTTGAATATTATCTGATTTAATTTACAGCATTCATTTATACATCCATTGCTCTGAAAGGTGTTTTACTTTGATGCTTATGAAACGTATTGTTATCTCTTCACAAATCACTCCTTCATTGGATCCACATTCTGTTATATTTTACCTTCCCTGACTTAGAAGTTCATTCTTTGGTCAGGTGTCTCTATAAAAAGGCCTTGCTGTGTTTCTGGGCATACTTGCTTCAGTTTATTATAAATGTGGTTATTTAATAGGTCTGTTTCTTTAATGGGTATTTATTTAAATGGATTCATGTGTACTAAAACTGCTGCCAAGCTATATGAATAAGATTTATGTGGGCAGGAGGAGACATGCCTTATTAAAAATATCATTGGAAACTTTGTGGCTTAACTTTAGCTTTTGGTAAAGGGGCACACACACAAATTTTCATTGATTTGATGGATTCTTCCAATTCCAGAGCCATTTCCCACTTTTTAAACTGTGAATTCAGATAGATCATTCTGAAGGTTTCCACCCTATGTAGCTTTAAGCAATAAATATAGAAATTCTAAACTGTAAGCTAAACATCTTGCGTAAAGGTGTGTGAAAATTTTTGTGTACATTCATTTTTTGCCAAAAATGTAGATTTAGGCAGCCCAAAGAAAGTTGGGTTGATGGTGCTGGATTATTTTAGGGGTTTGTTTAGGCTTTTTGGTTTGTTTGTTTTTTAAAGTGGTTTTTGTTGGTTATGATTTGTTTGGGACCAAAAAAAGAACAAACAAAACAAAAAAATCAGCCTTTCCAAAATGAAATGCATCACTTTTTCAGAAAGACATTTCATTTTAGACATTCCTTAATATTATTTAAAAAAAATTTTTTTTGAAACCATGAAATAAAAATGAAACATTACATTTCAGCTGAAATAGAGAACTATTTCTTTTGAAAGAAAGAAAGAAAGTGTGGGGTTAATCCCAAATTAAATTTAATTTGGATATTTTAGTTCAATGGCCGAACTGAGAAATCAATTAATTGTATAGCTCTAATCTTGAGTCCAATAGCTGGAAGCTCTCTACTGAGAACACCCTAATCCCAAAAGTTCCATGTTGGGTTCCATCAAACTCCAATAAGATCTTGATAGATAAAAAGACTTGTAGTGGATGTCAAGCTGAAGAGATTGTGTAGTATGTGGGCCACTGATGATATACTTTGTGCTTAAAAGGCAGGTTAGGGCTAACCAGAATTTCTTCACACTGTTTTTCTCAGGTGAACCCCTTAGGGCTGTGGATTATTTTGGTAATCAGAGGCTTTTTACTCTTGTTTCCCTCAGGCATGGGAACATCTTCATGATGTGACAGCTTGGTATCATAAATGTATCACTGTCAATAAAACTGAAGACATCTCACAACAATAATCTCCAAATATCACACTCCAGAATTAATATACCACTTTACCATAAATATTGTATATAGTATGAATATTGTAGTTATGGTAGAGTGGCGTATTAGTTCTGAGATGTGATATTTGGGGATTCTGTTGTCAATTGAAGAAACTCATTTTCTTTACATCAGGATAGTCTTTGAAATCGAGATGAAACTCCTTCACACAAGGCAGTGTGTAATTTGCCTATGAAAAATACACTATTGTATTTACAGTACAGTATATTTCAATACTGAAATATGGCTTTAGTATTGTAAATGTTTGAGTAGAACTATTTATTGTGAAATGACATAAAATGGAAACAAAAAATGTAAAAAGCATATGCCTTTTCCTTTTGCTTGATTATAGCATTTTAAGAGATTCTTAAAATGTGGCACTGGAAAATCCTTTTAGAAGCATATTTCACAGACTGAATGAAGCATTCATGGAAAGATTTCACAGCAATATTGCTATGACTAAGTGGTTCCCACACTGTACTTGGTAGATTATCAATGGTCCACAGAACACTCAGTGGTGATAGTCCATGGACAGTTTGCTTGTTCTCCTGTTGCTAGCTGTTAAATTCCATTAAAACAAAACAAAAACCACATGAAACTTTTCCCAGGATTCCTTGCCCATATTAACAATTGCTCTACTTGCCACAGGGTTATTTGATCACCAAATGGGAGGGGAGATAAACCCAAAAATTATGGAGGGAGGGTATATGGTTTTTAATATAATCTATTAGGGTTGTGAACATATTTTGAGAATCCCAACTCTTACTGAAATACGGGAAATGAGAGTCAAGGAATCAGAAACTGTTATTCCTTTGGAGATATCTCCTGTGCCACAACCACCAGCTTCTTTAATAGACTGGTGGCAGGAGTTACTTGTATTGTTTTCTACAAGAAAACAAAAAGCTTCAGCAATAATATTTCATAGTCAGAGAGTTCGCTCCGTTCCAGGAGCCCTAAATGCTTAACACTGGGATTTAGAGGACATAAAACCTACAACCCTGTAATGAAAAAATGATTATATTTATATTCTTCCCATGGGGAAGAAAGACTCTTCTCATTTAAAATAAGATTGCAGCAAGCTGGCCAACAAATAGAGTAATTTTTTTTTATTTCAGCATGGGGCTTGAATCCAATATATACTGTAGTTTCACAGACATATTAGTGAACATTATCATTTTCCCCCTCAAAATCCTTTTCTTTATTTAGATAAAAACACAGATTATGAAGAATGAATCCTGTTCCTCTTATTCTTGTTGTCTGGAACCAATTATAAAAAAAAAACCTCTGAGATTTATCAGTAGTTTTGTATTATGCCAGCATAACAAACGAAACTGTTTTGTTTTTTTTTATCTTCCATATAATTTTGTATCTGCTGTCATAGTTGTGACTGCCAACAGCTACAGCAGAAAAGGACAGTAAGTAATGGCCCAATAGTAAGAGCTCAGCACTAAAAAAATATGATTCCTTATGCAAACTTTATCCAAAAGTACCTGAATCTCTTGGCCCTGATTGTGAATGCAATTTTGCTTGACACTCCATTGATTTCAATGGCATTGCTCCTGCTTTTCACACATATACATTATATCAGAATTAAGTGCTGCAAATCTGCAAAACTGAACTGGAAATCTAATGAGAAATTTTTTTTGGTTGGGGATTCCAACCTGAGAAGAAACCTAGAGGCAAACAAATTTGAAATAATAGGGAAAACAGTTTTCTCGTTGTTTTTTGAAATAGTCAGTTTAGCTCAAATGTTGAACAAAGATTCAGGTCTATTCTTATTTCATCTATAATAATTCACCCAGCCCTACCAAAATTCATGGTGGAAGAGAGGGGATAAGGGAAAGGGAATCAAAGATATGGCCAAACTAGTAAACTAACCTTTCTTTTGCCTTTCTCTTCTAAGGAGATATATTCGTTTTCCAACTATAAAAGGAAGCATGGCCTATGTCTAAATTCTCTAGGGCACAGGCAGAAGATGTTTCAAGGTTATATGCTAATTAATGCAGAATACTTTATATCTGAACATTCATCTATGCCCAGAATTCCTCAGTGAAATAGTTACAAATTGGATTAATTTAATATTTTGTGAAAAATTGTGTCCCTCTTTTGAGTGTTAAAAAACAGAATACAGTCCTAAATCTGCACCTCATTCAGTAAAACTATTCTTCAGATTTAGTAATTTCTTACCATCTTGATGAACATACATACAGGCTAGATCTCCAGCTGGAGTAACTCCATTGTCTTTAAAGTAATTAGATTCCATGGGCTCTGTAGTAGAAATGACTTTATAATGGAAATTTCCTGTTTTCACTGGTTTCCTCTTGCTCCAACATCCATGATTAGGATTTTGTGTTTTTCCTATTATGAATTACATTACAAATACAATCATCAGATCATTTTTTCAGGTTTTGGTGCCCAAACTTAGGCTTTTAAATGTCTGCTTAGGTGCCTGAGATTCAGGATACTTATTTAGAGATGTGGAACATCCACAACAGCAATACAAATGGATTTAAATATGACTATAGGAGCCTAACTTTGAAACAGCCCAACTGTAAAATTTTGGCTAGGTTTAATTTTTAGAAGCATTTTTCATATAAAAAACCTTTTCACAATGTATTAGTCTGTACAAAAACACCATTAAGTTTTTTAATTTGCAGTGTAGCCTCTATTCTTGTGGTAGGATAGGAGAGGAAGTTTATAAAGCCAAGTTTTGGGAAGGCAGGTTGAGTACTAGCAAATTGGGATACTCCATGGTTGAGATTCGAATGTACATTAGAAGGAGCGTTAGGTATATTAGGGCATAAAATATAAGGTAAGGTGAAAGGGAGACATGAACAAGATTTGACAGAAAACTAGTAGAAACATTTCATTCATATATATGCAAATATTTAAAAGTAAGCACATTCAAAGATGTGAAATCTGTGGTAGGCATAGGACAATTCAAAGTTCATTAAAAAACATACAAGTCAGTTTGTGATCCCCTCATATTGGCAATCAGTAATTCTCTCATATTCCCCCATTCTCCCACATAAACTACAAACATAAGCAAGTACTGCAAAAATAAGTAAGAAGTTAACAGGGAAAGGTGGACAAAGCTTTTTGGATGAATTGTTTTTCATTCAATAATGTACTTTTGGTCAACTCAAAATTGTTCACAAATTTGACCAGATTAGTTTTAGCTAGGAAAATGCTTTGGATGGAGGGGGACAGTAAAAGAAAAGATTTGAATCCACACGCCTACTGTCCAGGTGAGAAGGGAAATCTGAGTTCAAGTTTCAGCTTCAAAGAGGGGAGTCAAAGCTAGGTCTTCCTCATATCAGGCCATTTCTAAATCAGTTTTTTGAACTGTTGGTTTTGGGAAAAGTTTCAATATCTAGACTTCTTGTCCTAATTTATGATGAAAGCAAATGCTGAAATATCAGAATTGTAGGATTAAAAGAAATCCTATTAGCTTGAGTGATAAAAGTCCAATTTTTAACGGCATCCACTTTATATGTTTGCATTTCGTTTTTGTTTTTCAGGGGTGTAGTGTCTGACCATTGTAATGAAATTTTAAAAAGAAAATCCTTCATCTCTGTTTCGATTTTATAATTTTACAGTAATTAGGGACCCATCATGCCCTCCTTGACATAGTGAGCATTTGCTATTGTTTTTTTTAGCAAGATCAGGCTCCTGTTCATTCATAGCTTAATCACATCATCATTGCTTCTCTCATTAACTGCTGTTTTCACTGTTGCTGAAATAATGTATCTGTGAAGGGACAATACATCAATACTTAAATTATTTGTTTGAGAATTTATTGTATATTATTTGGTTCATTCCAAAGGGGTAGCCGTGTTAGTCTATTGTAGAAAGACAACAGAGTCCTGTGGCACTTTTAAAAGCTCATGCGATAAATAAATCTGTTAGTCTTTAAAAGTGCCACAGGACTCTGTTGTCTATTTGGTTCATGTTATACACATAACATTAATGGGAAGTTTGTAATGTCTACTTCATCATGTTTATACACAATTAATAATTTTTTTCTGTCACTTAAGAAGTAAGATAAAATACTAAAATTCCATAAGAAACATATCCCACTTGACCCAGTCCTGCCACAAATGAAGCCCTCTATTTATAGACTTCTCTGTGTATGATGATATTCTATTTATACACAATTACAGTAAAGGAGAATAAGAGTCCCTAATTATTTTCAGTGCTTTATAATGTGGAAATTGCAGTTCTAGGTATAGTGAAATTTCATTTAGGTTTTGGGGGAGGGGGGAGGGAGGAGGGAAACACGGAGAGGAGTATATTATAGCTGCACCATTTATTTTTAATTTAATACTGTCACAGCTGTTGGAGCATGCATTTATATATTTTCTCAGAAGTTTAGAACAGAATAATCTTGCTTTTTATTGGAACATCACAATGCACCAATACATTAGATTATACCAACCCAAGGAATTTTTTGAGCGTTAAAGAAATATTCCTCATGTGTCAGGGTATAAGATTATTTTCTTCTCTTCTAATGATATAGTTGTGTGAGACTGATCATTAAAGTGCTTTCTCAGGTACCCCTGAGTTGCAACTTTCTTTGTAACAGCTGAATTCGCATTGCCAGAGACAGCACACAAGACTAGATACACAAATCTATTCCTGTTAGGCAATCACATTGGTTGTGTCTCAACTTGTAAATTAAGTCGACTTAATTTACCCTGCGTCTACACTACACTTTGCTTAAGTCAACTTAAGGAAAATAAAGTCAACTTAATGAAAATTAAGTTGACTTTATTAAACCTAGTTTTAGGTCAACCTAGAGCTTAAGTCAACTCCCTAGAGTCGACTTAAGCCAGTGTAGACATGCACCAATGCCCTCCCTGCCAGGGGAGGGGGGACACAGGGGAATCCTGTGGACCCTGCCCACACTGCCCCTATGCCCTGCCAGGGTCCCTGTCCCCCTTTGTCCCATTGTACCTATGTACAATGGGGCAAAGGCTGAGCCCCCTGGCACTGGGCAAGGGGCGCCTCCTGCCCCCGTGGACCTACCCTAGGTCCCCCTAGCCCCTAGAAGTCTACCTAGGCATCCAGTGTGGATGCTCTAGGTCAACTTTGTAAGTTCCCCCAAAGTTGACTTAAAATTTAAGTGTAGACTCACTAAGTAAGTCGACTTAAATTTCCAAGTGTAGACATAGCCTATGTTATTACAGTGACTGGTGTATTGTTTGCTTGCATATGGTTGTAACTAAATTCTTCACAAGTGGACACTCTTGTATAACTACCTGCTTTTGTTTCTTTATTTCTTCTTTGATGTTAAGTAAAAGAATTAAAAAAATTTAAAAGAATTAGACAATAAATACAGACCTGTTGCTCCTCCCTGGCCCATTTTGCCCAGCCCCTAGATGTTGGAGATCTTTTCTGTGGCACATAGGGAGTACACAGGCAACCCCACAAGCTGTTTCAATCTGAAGAGGTTTCAGTAGAATGGATGACCATAAGGGACCTGCACCAACCCTCTGATTTTGAGTAAATTTTACCTACGGTCCATTACTTGCAACTTGTTTTACTGAAATTCACCCCTGTGCAGAGGGTCAGCACTACACCTAGGCACCACTGACATCCTTCTTAAGCTTTTTTTTTTTTTTTTTTGTAAGGAGCATAGACCTTGAGCTGTTCCCCAGGGGTGAACTCTGTCATACGGGAGCTGCAGAGAGAGAAATAAACAATATTTGCAGTCTTCGCTCAGGGAAGCCTCTAAATATATGGGACTTTCAAATCATGCTGCAAGTTGTATTGGATGAAGTCATTTGGAAACATCTGAAAATTGTTTCCCCCCCACCATCCCAAAGGATACAGTGAAAAGCAATTCCATGAATTAACGTCTAAATTTATACAACAACAGTTTTGAATTATAAACGGCATTCTCTAACAGTTACAATAAACTCTCATGTTTGAAAGCATTTATTGGTGGAATTAAGTTCAGCTTTTTATTGGCCCAAGATCTGTAGTAGTCAAACTAAAGCCAAAGTCAGCCACACTTGGAGGACTGAGAACCCATGATTAATATAAGCTAGAAGCATGCATTAATCATGGGTCAGTAGTATGTATGGATGCACTAATGATCATTAGCCGAAAGCTTAAACTAAGGTAGGGTTTTCCCCCCCTTTCTGCAGCAAAAAAGTACAACAGTTAACTGCTTCTAGTGCTAACATCCCCCTTTTCAGGTTCCAATATTTTGCCATAAAGACTATGAAAGAAATGTCTTCTTGAAGGCCAAGGAAATCATAGTTAAAGCAATATAACATGGGTATCTTTCCCTCTAAAGACTGCTTTTCAATTGTTCTCACCACAAATTTAAACCCACTGCATGTAGTGCATTTTTATAAGGACCTGCTGGAGATAGGAATAAGGGTTGACTTTATAGGTGGGGTTTTCTAAAGCATTCATTGTTGGCTTCTCTTTGCTCTCTTTGATGTAGATAGGAGTTTTATCATTGACATTTATAGAAGCAGAGTTTTGCTAGTACTGAGTGTACTTGAAAATAATGTAACTTCAATATCAGTATCAAATCATGATATACAGAGATTCATGGGGTAGCTATTTACACCTATGCAAAGTGAGCACAAAATGGTTTTACAGTGTGCTTATTTATAGACTAACACCCATCTGGCACTTATTGGGCCATACTGTGGGAACTTAAATGGCATCTTGAGGATTGTTTGTTTGGGCGAGGAATCTTTCGGTGTTGCATTAAGAGAATGGCTGTAGTGTCCTCCTACCTTGGGATTTGTGATTCAACACTTTAGGCATAAGGATTGTTTTTGTGGGGAGAGAAGCATGAGCAGAGCACCTCTGTACTCAGCTAACCACAGTTCTTGGAATGGACATTTGGGATATAAACCCATCTTTGTCCTCATTCTCTGGTCACATGTTCAGCATAACTAGGATAAAGCAGAAACTATGGCTCATTATGTCCATATTTAAATAGCTATATAAGGTGTAAGCCAAAGGAAAATCAGGCCCCAAGTCTACAGTAAATACCAAGGTACTATTTTACCATGCATGTACTTTAACTGGATTTTGAAAAATGAAGATGAGGCAAATGAATAAGAGGAAAATATTTGAGAGAGGGAAAAGGGAAGACAAAAGCAAAGCAAGACAAGTAAACAAGGCTTTTCTCTGTTTTTAGTCACCTTAGCAGAGAAGTCAAGGATGGGATGGACATAGAGGCTGCGTCTACACTGGTAAATTAAGTCGACTTACGCTTGGCTTAAGTCGACTTAATGTGGCCTGAGTCTACACTACACTTTGCTTAAGTCGACTTAAGCAAGGTGCTTAAGTCGACTTAAGGAAAATTAAGTCGACTTTATTAAACCACCTTTCTATTCGACCTAAGGCTTAATTCGACTTTCTAAAGTCGAATTAAGCTAGTGTAGCCCTGGGGTAGCCCTAAGTCGACTTAGGGCTACTCCAGGACTACACCAATGCCCTCCCCGCCGGGGGGGGGAACAGGGGGAGCCTGGCATGCCCCCCAAAGGGCAGGGCATGTGGGCACAGTGTGACACTGTCTGGATTTAGGGAAGCATTTATGATATTATTTTCTATGGATATCTCATAAATTCTATAATCCATAGGAACTATGTCATGTTTGGTATCAATAGAAAGGTAGTCATTTGCTGGGAATGATTATATAGTTTGTCTAGGAATTCTATTTTGATTAGAAGTTAAGAATTTGATGTTATATCCATACTTTAATTTGTGTCATTCTGAAGGAATGTCTTAGACGGGAGGGTGTGAACAACCATTGTCTCCTTAATGTTTAGGAATTTGCCAGGTGATATGGTCCCAGGGAGTAAACTGATGAGCCATTAAGGATACATTGTACACAGGGGGTGCTCCCTCCCCGCCACCATGGACCTGCCCAAGGTCCCCCTAGCCCCACAAAGTCGACCTAGAGCATCCAGTGTGGACGCTCTAGGTCGACTTTGTAAGTTCCCCTTTAAGTCAACTTTAATTTTAAGTGTAGACACACTAAGTCGACTTAACTAAGTCGACTTAGTTAAAGTCAACTTAAAAGTGCAAGTGTAGACATAGCCGGAGTTTGTAAAGCAGAAGAATGAAAACTTCTGGTGATTGGGAAAAAAAACCAAAACAAAACTGGTACAGAATGGGTAGCACAATGCAAATCACCTTATTCTGTCCTGTTAGTGAGCCTCAAACTTATGCTGGAGACATCCTCTTTATTTTGGTCTTCTCCAAAAAAAGAAATTTTTTAGCATTTCCTATTTATGGTCTTGACTTTATAAAACTATTTCCCTACCTCTGCCCAGATGTAAATTCTTACAAATCTAACTATTACATTCATGTGATAAAGCTGTGTATACATCAAGATTGTGGACATAGAACAAGAAGAAGCTAACATCTTAGTTATCCTTGCAGATTTTAAACTCTGATCCCCTACATTCTCTGTTTTCTGTGTCACGTTAACTCTGAATTTGAAACCGTTATATAATCTAAAATGCGGACAGGGGGACTACTGGACTCAATGTAATGCTAAGTCATCTCAAAGTAATTAAAGTATGTGTATTTATGCATCTTGTAAGGATATAGAGATGCATGGCCATCCTTTAACTTAAAAAAGTAAGAATCCTCTTGTACTTAAAGACCAATAAATGTATTTATTGCATAGGCTTTCATGGACACAATCTTACGTCATCAGATGCATGAAATGGAAAATGTAGCATGTTAGCTGTATATATACAGATATAGAGAAGGGTGGGTCACAAGGTCAATTCAAACAGTCCCAGAACGATAGTCTGCTAGCCTATCTCAGTAAACAAACTGTTTTGATTCAAACAGTGTGAAAGAGGGAATCAAGAACTCTAAGCAAGAGCTAAGAAGGATAATAAAAGGAAAATCATTTTTTGTAATGAGTTAAACATTCCAGATCCCTAATCAAACCCAGTGGTAAGGTGTCTAGTTTGCATATGAATTCCAGCTCTGCAGTTTCACTCTGTAGAAACAGATTAAGGGCTAGTCTTCACTCATGGCAGCAAATACACCGCAGTCAGATCCATCTTCACAATTGACTGATAGGGTCTGTGAAGACCTGCTCAGCCAATCAGGAAATTGATCACTGAAGACTACCCCGGCAACTGGAGTAGCACTGAGTCAAAGGGATGGCATTTCCCATCAACTCAGTGCACTGAGGACATTGCAGGAAGTAGGCAATTGAAAGGTTTGTTTGGTTCAGTAGGCACAACACTGGGAAACAAGGTAAAAGATAAAAGAAAACTGTGTTTATTAAAAATACAGATAAGCAAGGTATTTTAAGTAATTTGCGTATCTCACTTAGACTGCCAACAAAATCACACCATAGCGTAGACCTGCCTAACACATTACAAAAGATGATTTCCCTTCAGTTCCTCTGGAACTGTTTGAATTGACCTTGTGACCCACCCTTCTTTGTATGTGTGTGTGTGTGTGTATGTATATATATAATCTATCTAACATGCCACATTTTCCATTTCATGCATCTGATGAAGTGGGATTGTACTCACGAAAGCTTATATGATAAATAAATTTGTTGGTCTTTATAAGTGCCTTGTTTGTTTTGCTGAAATAAATTAACATGGTTACTGCTCTGGAACTTGTCATCCTTTAACTTGTTACTCTTAAATAGAATCTTTCTTTTTTTTTTTTTTAAATTTCTCCCTTGAATGTTCAGGAAGTCATAGGAAGGACAGTTCTCCTCTGTAAAGAAAGGTAAGTTCTTTGGATCCCTGAAAGCTAGATTCTAGATGTGCTACTTTGGAATATTTCTAACAAGCCCATTTTATTTTAAATTAAATATAACATTACTTCAGTTTCTATTCTACCTTCGAAATTCTCCAAATAAAACCCAGGGATGTACTATCCACACTTTGCAAGCATTTCTCAATCTTCATAATGCTTTTCTCCCACTAATATTCCAGCCAAATAATTCCTAACCATATTAGCAACAGCCATTTACCCTAGGAAAAAAGTAAACATTTTGGTGTGTCGATCTTCTGAAGTGGGGAGAGAGGAGGCAAGCTTACTGATGAGTATCCATTCTATTTATAGCATGTATAGATCCCTATTTCAGTAGAGTATAGATTACTATTGAACTGCTTGACCGTGGCACTTGGATACCAAAAGGGGAAAAGACTTCATTACCTCTTTGTGCATCTTTAAACAACCTGTTTCTTACCACGAGAAGCACAAAGTCTTGTATCAATGTAAAGAAAAAATTAAACTGTAAAATATTCCTATCTTTTTTCCTTTAGAGCTAAATGCAATCTTTCCTTCAACAAAAGCTGGGTCACTGACTTGTAGGACTTTTTTTTTTTTAATTCCACCTCTTTGTCCTGGTAAATGCCACTCAAGCAGACTTCTTAGCAGCTTGCGTGTGTAAGAGGAAAAAGAGCCCCTCTACTTCTAATGTTATATACTATTGAAAATTTGGATACTCTACCAAATGTCATTTATTCTCCTTTAATTTCCTAGTCAAGATTGCTGTTGCTTGGATAGCATTTAAAACCATCTCAGGTTCACTCCTGTTCCCAGTAAGTCAATGGGACCTTTGCTATTGGCCTAGAGAGAGAGGACTAGGCCCTAGAGAAGACTGCAAAGTGTTCTGTTTTAGGTCTTGGAGTTTTAAATTATTAAATTCCAATGTTTAGTAGGTTGGGAGTCACTTTCTTGCACATTGCAGATTGTCTAAAAGAGGGAAGGGAGAATTTTTTTTTTTTAATTAAAGTTGATAGAATTTTATTTAGCATTTTGTCTTTTTCCATTTGATCCTCACTTCAGGATTTCCTTCTTCTACAGAAACCTCTAGTGTGGTACTCTAACTGTAAGCTTGGAAAGCATGTGTGTGACTTCTTTTGAAGCCAATACAAATGTGGTTGCTGCAAGGACTTGCCAACAATAATGTAATCTTTGTCTGACTAGGCTGACCACCCATTTGCCTTCCCCAACAGGGATCAATTTTCATCTTTTTCTTCAACTTTCAGTGTCTTCTAGCCAAGTAAGTGTGTGCTAAAAGTGACTTTTTCCGAAGTTACTCGACTGATGGCACCCGAATAGGTGACTTTGAGAGTTACAGCTAAGTATGGTAATCTAATAATATAATTTGAGGTTTATTTCTTTGGGGCTGATCTTTCAGCACTTCGTGCAATTCAGAAGGGATGAAGCATGGTCGTCTTTTATTCATCATATCATGCCTCACTACTCGAGAGGCTATTGGGCTAATCCCAAGATGGCAGCAGTATCTGAGAACTGGCCAGATTTAGTGGCTCCACACAATGGACCCATTTCCTAACTAGTCATCTTATTCTAGGGGCTAGAATAGAGGGCATGTAGCATCTTCTGTGCCAGCCTTATACTACTTGACGATTCTGTCATACTGGGCGAACCCTCAGTCAGCTCATTAATTTAACTCAGAGGCTAGTTTTTGGCTCTGAATATATAGATATTCTCTGCTTACAAATATTATAGGAAAAGGCCAATTTCAAGAACAACAAACTTTCAGCTGTGATGGGGTTCTATTTCACCGCAGCATTGGATGTCATCCACCCAGAGGGCTTCCCCATTTGATGGAAAGCTGTTCTATTTAAACATTAACATTATGGAATATTCTTTTATAGAATATTCAACAAGCCAGTTTCTATAATGACCCTCTTTCAGACAGTTGAACTGGACTACAGTAACACCAAAATTACCAATGAGGATAAAAGTATCTGGCCCTCTAGTTTTAGTAGTGATAGATAATAATTTAGATTATTTTGTTAACACTTGTTCACATAAACTTTAATTGAAAGATTAAAATTTGGGGGTTCTTATTTTACAGTCCATATTCATTACCACTACAAACAAGATAATACATGACTTCTATTTAAATACCACTTCTTGCTGATGGACAGTACACAGGAACTTTTTACTCTCCTGACACAGTTGCAACTGGAACTACAGTATGATAACTCTAATGTCAGTGCAGGAAAGGGTTTATTTTCCATGATGCCAGGGAAGGGAATATATATCACAACAATAAGGCTGGAAAAGTTTTGGTGCAGAAGTTTCCCCTTGGGTTTTTTAAATCCTTTTACAACTTTCTGAACAGGATCTCAGTATTTGATAATTTTTGGAACTTCATGGGAAGTTACTTAGAATATGGTTTAAATGTATTTTTCTTATTAAAGAGAAATGTGTGGGTCATATGAAAAAATAAAGAAAACCATGAAAGATAGCTTTGTTAAAGCTAAATAATGTGTCTGTTATTATTCTGTCTTGCAAGCTAATAAACTGAAGACTAGTTGCTTTAGAGAGAGCATAGTTATTAGCTCTCAGTAGAAATTAAGGTGCCACAGGGAATATACAGTACAAGAAAAATGGTCTTAAGTATTTGGGGCCCATCTGAGCCACCCAGTGTAAATGTTTTCTGGCAGGTATTATTGTTGCCATAGCCCTGCCACATGATGTTGTTTTTTTGAGTAAAGGCAGTTTTCTTACAAAAAGTTCTGCCCAAGCCTGTCAGCAGGAAACCAGGATTTACTTCTCATGCCTGGAATCGAAGAGATGGTTCTAAGTTTTGTGTGGCAGTAGTAGGGATTGGGTTTAAATATCTTTAATAGGGTAAGAGAGGCCCAAAAGGTGCTCCCAAAATGTGCAATAAAAATATTGATAGTAGAGATTCTGGGACATAAATAAGTCGCTTTTGTTGCAAAAAGGAACACAAAGGTGATTGATAAGAAAAATCTGTGTGTGTGTGTGTGAGAGAGAGAGAGAGAGATTTGAAAGTGTGTGTGTGTGTGTGTGTGTGTGTGTGGTTTTGTTCATAAGCAGAAGTCTCAGATGCTAAATGTTTTGTGGACTGGTGATTATGGTTGAAAACTGCATTAGGAACCATGGCTACTTTAACTTTGAAAATCATTTACTAGTTCTTTGGATTTCACATTTATAATATTTTTCACCCAAAGTAAATATTTGCATATTGTTTTAATCTCTTTACATAATTTAAGGCACAGTTATCAGACCAGTTTGATCTCTTTGTTCACTAGGTTTCAAATATAGTTCTTGCATTAGGACTACAGCTGTGTAACATGTCATCAAGGAACAAGCTGCATATAACAACTCACAGAATGGACTAAAAGCAATAGAGAGGTTTTGAGTGATTATTGCACAATCTGTGTAATTGCCCAGCACAAAAGAGACGGAAAGTTCTTTGTGCCATTCCCCCCCTACTGTGCTCCAGTATAAAGGCACAAATATTCCTTAAACATATAATAACTGACAGAAATCATAAATAATAGTTACCGAGATTAAAAAGCTCAGCTAATCACCACAAACAAAACTATTTCCTTTGGAAGAAGAGTACAAAATTAGTGCAGAACCTGAGTCCTAATTTAGGCAAAACTCTCTGAGTGTAAATAAATATTGATAAATGTCAGTACTGTAGACTGACCATGGAGTTGTTGCAGTTCATCATCTATTTAATCAGCTTTAAAGTGAACCATAAACAAAGGTATTGATAAAGATTCCATGGCCCTTTTCTAATAAAAGAGGAGTTTAATCCAGTCCTCCACCCAAATTCCAGATTTTAATTCTACTTGATTAAAATTCCCCTGTATAAGAGATTTAGTACTTCTGTTTTAGGGACTAAATGTTGCATAGAGTTGCTGTATTATTAAATGTATGTTGACTTTCACTCTAAGAATGACTGTTTTCTATCTCTGATAAATTTAGCCATATACGTTATCCCCAGATAGGATAGTTTAAATGCTAAAATCAACCTTATTTCACAGTTTCATTTGTAATGTGCAAGTGGAAGCAATGAAGGACATTTTCATGAGATACTGAATTAGTGTTACTAAATCTGGAAGCAAGAAAATAAATAATAAAAACTCATCTAGAAATGAGAGTAGAAAAGAATAAAGTGATAGAAGAATGAAACTTGTTCACCCGGGGGAAAATAATTAAAAAAGCATTCACTAAGAGGAAAAAAGTGCTGAAACCAAAAATGTCACTATATCATGGGATGACAGTGGAAACCAAATCAGATAAGTATATGATGTGATATAGAAACAAGTAAGGATCATCTGATTTTGGATGCTTACACAGAAACAGTAAGATAATAGTCCCTCCAAATAATGTCTCCCCAGAAAGCTCCAATGAGATTACACCTGAAATAATAAATGAAATTCTGGGTATTTCTATACTAGGAAGTTCAGAGAAGATCAAAACTGTATATGGAATGGATATAGTCAAATGAATACTATGTCTATAGCTACCACTGAACTCCCATAAATATGCAGTCAATCACTGGTACCAGAAACCCTAGCTGGTAATGTAATTAGTCAGTTCTCTTAGCATCTGCCTATGCAAACAGAAAGGTTCCTGCTCTTGAACAAAGGAAAGGACACTACCACCTGAGATAAACTAGAAAGGTTCTAAATTTCTGTATAGGGAATAGGGTTTATAACACATCATCCACCAGACCTGTATAGTAGAGGGAATGTACGCATCTACACATCTCATTATTAATTATCATTATTATAAATACATTCCCATCTGTCAGCTTTCCTGAGGGCCTGCCGGAACACCATAAAACCAAATAAATAGTGGTACTACCATACCAGCAAAGTAATAAAATGAAAGCATTTTTACCATGGCTCTAAAGTTTTTGGTTTTTTTTTTTTTTTTAAACTACTGAAAGAGGAGGAATGCTCATTGATCTTCCATAGCTGTCATTTCTGTATCTTTGGTGTGTAAATAATAACAGCAATGGGACCAGACATGACATTTTGTGCCTCAAATACTTTAAAACTATTTGGGCTCTATTCCCTCTTCTTTATTGTTGTTTTATACTGTGCACCTCACAGTTTGTACTAGTGTGATGGGGTAGGTTTACCCCTCATACAAGAAGGTTACAGGACCCTGGCTACAACTTATAGCTCAGGTCCTAAGGTTTGTTTGGTTCAGTAGGCACAACACTGGGAAACAAGGTAAAAGATAAAAGAAAACTGTGTTTATTAAAAATACAGATAAGCAAGCAAAGAAATATGAAACCACCAATGCTTACACCCCTTCAGCAGATGGGAACCCCAGTTAAACAACTGCAGAGAAAAGCGTGGGGAGCGATGACTTGTGGTGGCAAACACAGCAGTTGCCCTGATGACGAGGTTCCAATTTGGGGAGGCTTAGCCATCGGCTTTTATACCCTTGCTTGCTAAGTGGGTAAATGGCACTCACCTCTGGTTATTTTCCACACTTATTTACAACATTTCTTTCCCCCCCACCTTATCTTATTGTTTTACAGAGCTTGCAAGTTATGTCTGCTACTTAGTGGGAACAAGATCAGCAAGGGCTGTGAATTGACCCTGTTGTGCTAGGTCGTACTGCCCTGATCTGCAATGGCTATGAATTTACTCTGTGGCCGCTAGGCCATGCTGCCATGACCTGAAAGGGTTGAGCATCGACCTTGAGGCCATCAGGCCCTACCACCCTGACAAAAGGGGGCTGGACTGTTTTGAGCCAGCGGTTCACTTTGTAAGGTTGTGGGGACACCCTCCTTGTGTACCTCCATGTACTTTCCCCACCTGGGGGCACTTCGGAGGACTTCCCACGTGACAGGTGGTGGAGAATGCAGGCACCGATCAGACCCTGAAACAGGGCCACTAGGCACGGAATTGAGGGAGTATAAAGAAAGGGATGCTTCCGAGAAGAGTTAATACCCAATGTACGCCTCACAGGGCCAATGATGCACCTACAGTGTATTCATGGTGATATCCGACCCTACCCAACTGCACAGGTACACCTCACAGTGGTATACAGTGGTCAGCTTCCATGGACTTCTCACTTTTTGAGCTCCTTTATGGGCATCAACCCCGAGGCATACTAGACATCCTCAAGGAAGAGTGGGAGACACAAGAAGTACATGTATTTGGGACTGTACAATACATCTTGAAACTTTGAGAGCAACTCCAAAGCCTTGGAAGGTTCGCCCAAGATAACTTAAGACAAGCCCAAGAGGTATGGGCGCAGCAGTACAATCGGGGAACGAGGACCTATGTCTTCGAACCTGGAGACAGGGTCTTATTCCTGCTACCTTTAAGTGACTCGAAGTTATTGGCCAAATGACAGGGCCCGTTTGAAGTGGCTGAACAGGTGGAACCCATGGATTACGAAATTAAGGTCCCAGGTCGATGGAAAGAAGTCCGGTATACCACATGGTATACCATGTGAACATGTTGAGGGCATGGAAGACCAGGAAAGCACTGTGGGTAGTACCCCCACTCCAGAACCAGATCTTGGGCCCCTGGCCAGAAAACCACCAGACCCAGTCCAGCAATATTTGGAGAAAACCTTGACCCCAAGCAACAACAACGCCAGGCACTCCTACGAGGATTCCAAGATATCCTATTATCGCACTAAGCTGATGAGCCATCACCTCATGATGGCCCTGGGGAAGAAGGTGAGGGATGACCACCGACCCCTCCCCCAAAAGGTATGGGCTGACGTTCAGCAGGAATTAAAATCCATGCTTGAGATGAGAGTAATTGAGGAATCAAGAAGCGAATGGCACAGCCCAATCATCCTAATACTCAAGCCACATGGGACCCTGTAGTTCTGCATCAACTTTCAGAATGTCAACGCTATATTCCGATTTGCCACGTCCCGATGCCCTGCATAGATGAATTCCTGGAACAGCTAGGAGGAACCAAGTTCCTGTCTACACTAGACTTGATGAAGGGGTACTGGCAAATACCTCTAACATCAAACTCCCACACAAAAACCACGTTCCCCACACCATTTGGACTCTTTCAGTTCGTGATGATACCCTTTGGGATACATGGAGCCACAGCTGCCTTTCAAAGATTGATTAAAAAAGTGCTAGAACCACATGATTAATATGCAGCATCCTATATAGACAACATAGTAGTCTATAGTGACAGCTGGGAAGATCACTTCTGACACCTAATTCAGGTGCTCGGGGCCCTCGGGAAAGCCAACCTGAAGGCTAATCCCACCAAATGTCATCTGGGATGGAAAGAGGTAATGTACCTCAGGTACATAGTGGGAGGCGATCTGCTGAGTCCTCTGGTTGACAAAGTCCATGCACTGGCCAACACCCTGACACCAGGAACTAGGAAGCAGGTGTACCAATTCTTAGGCCTGGTGGGCTACTACCATTGGTTCGTGCCAGATTTTGCGACTATTGCAGCTCCCCTGTCCGATCTGACCAAAAACTCAGAACCCAAAGAAATATGATGGACGAAACAATGTGAGGAAGCTTTTCAAACTTCAAAAGAGCGGCTAATGCGAGAACCAGTACTAGCACACCATGATTTCAACAAAGGGTTTATGCTATAGACCGATGCCTCCAGCGTAGGGCTGGGAGCAGTAGTCTCTCAGAGATCAATGGAGAGGAACATCCCACATTATACTTAAGTAGAAAGCTATTCCCTTGGGAAACCCAGTATTCAACGATTGAGAAGGAGGCTTTGGCAGCGAAATGGGCTATTAATGCCCTACATTATTACCTTCTTGGATTGAGCTTTATGGTGGTTACAGACCATGCACGCCTGAGATGGCTGCATATGATGAAGGACACCAACCCCAGGATAATGCATTGGTATTTCATTCTTCAGCCGTAAAATTTCCGTGTGGCTTACCAACCTGGTAAGGCACATGTGAACGCAGACTTCTTTTCCAGGATAGGAGAGGAGGGGGAGAAGGACACAGCCCACACCCCATGATCCAACTTAAGGGGGGGGTGAGATGGAAAGGCCCAGCAGACTCTGTGGGTGGCAGAAGCCCCTCCCCTTAAGCCCTGCTGAACATGCTCCAAATGCTGCCCTAGTATAAAAGGGATCAGCACAGCTCAGTTGGGGCAGACCAGCGAGGAGGGAGGACCCGAGCTGGAGGCTCCAGGCCAGGAGTTGTATCAGCACAAGGCAAAGGGAGAGACCAACCCTGGAGGAGGCCACCAGGAGCCCCCACACAGTGATCGCTATTTCAAAACTGATCTCCCAGAGCTGACGACGGCTGGTGGACCCCGGAAGGCATCAGAAGAACAGTCCACAGCCATCATTGGAGGAGAAGGAACATGGACTGAGACCCTGCTGGAAGGCACTGCCATAGTTCTGATAGGAAATAGCCCAGGGGGGTCCAGGATGTGAGATGAGGGTGGTGCCCCAAAGGACTAGCATGTTTTGGTGTGGAGCCCCGCAGGTCTAGAGAGCCCTGGGCTGGGACTCGGTGGACTGGGTGGGCCTGAGCCCCTACCCAGGCACTGTGCCCCGTACTGCCCTGATCTGCAGGGGCTGTGGATTGATTCTGTAGCTGCTAGACCATGCTGCCTGATCTGTAAGTGCTGTGAATTGACCCTGTGGCTGCTTGGCTGCGCTGCCCTGATCTGCAAGGGTTGAGCCTTGACTTCGAGGCCATAAGGCCCTACCACCCTCACGAAAGGGGACTGTACTGTTTTGAGCTGGCGGTTGACTTTGTAAGTTCCCAGCCAGGGGCACTTTGGAGGGCTTCCCACATGACAACTAGTACGAAAGAAGAATCTGATGCTTTAGGACTATGAAACGTTCAAGTAATCTTACTGTTCAAAGCTGATGTATATGACATCCTTAGGGTTTCAGCTGGTGAAACAGATTCTAACAGAGTGGCCCAATTGCAGCAAGCATTTATATACATGTTTAATTTTATAGCTGTGAATAGTCCCCACTTAAGTTAATGGCAAATCAAGACGCTGTTTGGGAGAATGGGGGCTGGACATGGAAGACAAAAGTGGATAGAGTAGTTTATAAAGAAAGATCAGGAAGTAGATGTTTTTGAAGGTCCAAATTCTTGGTAGATTTGGGCCTCATTTAGTCTTACTCTATCCCCAAAAGAGAGTTCTGGGTAAAAATTAGCTGTTGGGGCATGCAATATTTCAAGCTAATTGAGTAAAACTGGGGTAAGTACATCCAGTATTCATTCTCTCTTACATTTACTTCCATTCAAGTACAATTATTCTACCAGTGAGTCACTGTCAGGAGACTAGATGAAAAATTAATATTGGAGAGATAGTGTATAAGAGCAATGCAAGTTTGTATTCTGGGCTTTTGTATAGTAACTACCCTCAATCCATGGCTTCTGGTCTTTAAAAGCATGTTCCCTATAGCTCAGACTTTTTCTTTTTTTAAACAAACACATAGGCTGCGTCTACATTGGTAAATTAAGTCAACTTAAGCTTGGCTTAAGTCGACTTAATGTGCCCTGCGTCTACACTACACTTTGCTTAAGTCAACTTAAGCAGCTTGCTTAAGTCGACTTAAGGAAAATAAAGTCGACTTAATGAAAATTAAGTCGACTTTATTAAACCACCTTTCTACTCGACCTAAGGATTAATTCGACTTTCTAAAGTTGAATTACGCCAGTGTAGCCCTGGGGTAGCCCTAAGTCGACTTAGGGCTACCCCAGGACTACACCAATGCCCTCCCTGCCGTGGGGGGCACAGGGGGAGCCTGGCATGCCCCCCAAAGGGCAGGGCATGTGGGCACAGTGTGACACTGTCTGGATTTAGGGAAGCATTTATGATATTATTTTCTATGGATATCTCATAAATTCTATAATCCATAGGAACTATGTCATGTTTGGTATCAATAGAAAGGTAGTCATTTGCTGGGAATGATTATATAGTTTATGTCTAGGAATTCTATTTCGATTAGAAGTTAAGAATTTGATGTTATATCCATACTTTAACTTGTGTCAATCTGGACAAATGTCTTAGAGGGGAGGGCGTGAACAACCATTGTCTGCTTAATGTTTAGGAATTTGCCAGGTGATATGATCCCAGGGAGTAAACTGATGAGCCATTAAGGATAAAATGGTTGTATTCTTTATGTCCAGTGTGGACGCTCTAGGTCGACTTTGTAAGTTCCCCTTTAAGTCGACTTTAATTTTCAGTGTAGACGCACTAAGTCGACTTAACTAATTCGACTTTAAGTCGACTTAGTTAAGTCGACTTAGTTAAAGTCGACTTAAAAGTGCAAGTGTAGACATAGCCATACACATGAAAGGTATCAACTTGACAGTGCTGGTAACTAAAACTCTTAAGTTTTTACAGAACAGATGCAACTTCCATTCAAGCTTCCCCAACACCTTCTCACCTTTTCTTGAGGGACCTCATTTAGGGATGGATAGTTTAGTCTCCATGGTCTGTCTGGTCCTTGGCACCTTAGATTGCTGATGAATAACTGAATTAGTTTAAATAGTGATGTGAACACAAAAAACTGGACTGTGACTACCAGTTCACCCTTCAGTTAATAAAGCAGTCATTTACTATTCATCTATTTTTAATGGGTGACTTAGAGCTGACAGACTATGTAGGCCATTGCTGGGATTCTAGTTAAGCTATTACTACTACAGCTAGGTGAATAATGGAGAAAGAGATCACAAATTTAATTGAAATTAATTTAATTTTGAATTGCAAAATTCCAAAATGTTGGCCAGCTCTATTTGGCAACTTCAACATCCAGCATGTTCTCAGGTTATTCCATAACAAGAATGCTCATCACAAACACCAAGGGGTCATCCCTAGTTTCCATTTACATATGCTTCAACTTGGTGTCCTCCAGCTGTTATTTTTTAGCGGGGGGGGCAGAGTGGGGAAGAGAGAGAGAGATAATTGATAGTAGAAATATATAGACATGGTAGAAGGTGGCTTCATCAGGACTGCATCAGACCATGTGATTAATATGAATCTCATATTTTGATTCCTTGTCTAAATTTTGAACCCAAAACATAGGAAGAGCACATTCTCCCCCCCTCCCCCAAATCATTAATTGTAATCATCATTACCTAAATAAACTGCCTCATTGTTCAAATGATTTTTTTGGAAGTTGAGGGGAACAATAGATCAGCTAACAATAGACTGGCTGATCATTTAGGAAAAACTAATAAAACCCCCACAGTGATATGTTAATAAACCATTTCATTTCTGGCTTGTCAAGGATTTGGACTGAAGAATATAACAAATCCAAAAGCCATTTGTTACTTTTTTACTATTCTGCATTCTGACAGTCCAATCTATAGGGACTCAGAATCTTGCATATGGCAATAGGTCAGTTCAGTAAGTTCAGCCAAGCACTAAAGCCTCACATTTGGCTTTGGTAACTCTAGCATGCTCCCACCTCTGAATGATAACAAAACCTTACTGAATGGTCTAAATTCCTAAGCACAAGCATATGAATGAGCCATAAAAATGAATAAATTTCACTGGGTTTTAACAGTAAAGATGCTGTTACCTTCTGCTTTACACAGATTTCCTTGTGACAAATGTCAGAATTGAACAGTTGCAACATTCAGCACATTTTTATCCAGATAAATATTAGAAACATATTTAATGCAATATTGAAGGGATTATAGAATCCAGAAAAGGGAAAGTCTGACTAACACTGCAGCTGTGTAGCATTCCAGTGAATTCAAGCTACTGCCAGCATTTATTAGGCACTCAGACCTTTGACAATAAACAATCTACTTCTTGTGATCATATATCCAGACAGATAGCTATTGGATATTGTTTACATAACCACATTAACACTGTCCTTTCTATGTACGAGGCATATTTTTAGTTAACTTTAATTAAAGGAGTCTTTTGCTCAAAATATAGCCCACTTTTGGTTTAATTTTAATAAATGCCAATATTCACATTGCAAAATAATTTACAGTAAAACAGACTAACTTCTGTCTTATGCAAATGTTAATGGAAAAATCAAACAAAACAACACTACAGCTGTACCATGATTCCAGAAATGAAAGGTCATCATTCTTGATATTGAGATAATCATAGACAGAGTGCTAGAAGAGAACTAAAAATGTCATTTAATCCACTCCCCCAGCAAATGTTGAGGAGCCATTAAATATACCTAGACCATCCCTGACAGATTTTTCTCTCCAACTTGTTTTTGAAATCCTCCAGTGATGGGGACTTCAGAACTTCCCTTGGTAACCAGTTCTAGTGCTTAACTATCATTGTAGGTTATGTCTACACAAGGAGCTGAGAATGTAATTTCTAGTTTATTGCTCTAACACACTAAAAAAGGGTAATGGAATTGGGTAATGGGGTAGTATGGGAAGCATTAAAAAGCTTGGAGCTATTAGCTAATCTTAGCCTTCCATGCTGAAAACTAAGCTTGATTACTTCTTGTTCTAATTTCAGTGGACAGGGAGAACAACTGCTCACTGTCCTCTTTATAACAGCCTTTCACATATTTGAAGACTTATGTCTCCCCTCAGCCTTCTCTTCTCTAGACTAAACATGACCAGTTCTTTCAACCTTTCCACAGAAGTCATGTTTTCTTAACCTCTTATTTTTGTTGCTCTCCACTAGACTGCCTCCAATTTGTTCACATCTTTCTTAAAGTGTGGTGCCCTAAGCTCTATATGGCAGTTTGGTGACAAATAGAGCATCTTACATATGACACTCCTGTTAATATATCCCAAAAGATATTTGCCTTTTTTCCAGCTGCAGCACTACTGTTGACTTGTATTCAATTTGAGATCCACTATAAACCATTTTTTTGCAAAATGGATAAAACCTTCTGCAAAGTTGGATAGGGAGGCAAAAGTGTCTGGCCCGTATAATGACTGGAATACGCACAAAACAAACCACAGGGATAAACCCTTTTCATGGGTACTGTAGAGTAACTCCATTCATTTCCTTAGAAAGCAGAAAACGTCTTACAATGTATAATATGTTCTTGCTTTTTGTGCAGAAAGACAGCACTGAAGATTAAAGTTTTCTGTTTATCCAGGGAAACACTACAACATGGGGGCTGGCCAGGAAAAGTCAACATGCTGCCCTGCAAATTCAACTCGCATCTAATCAACAGAGTCTATCTCTAGGTTTAAGACAGAAGTTCAGGCTGCAGTTACCAGTAAAACTACTGATTAATACCAGTTGTATGGATGATATTTATAATGGGCCCAGTTTGAACAGATTCTGATCTCCATTATTCCACATCTATTCCTGTGAATTGAGATTAGTTTCTGGCTCTTTGAGTTAAGGACTGAACTTTAAAAAAAGGGGTGTGCAGGAGGGCAAACAAACCTCATTTATGTCACAGACTATTGAATACAGTGATTTTCAATCTCTAACAACCTAAATAAAATACTGGCTATTGGCTCTTAGTTCAAAGAAAACCCCTAGATCATTTTCAATCATCTCAACCTAGTGAAGCACTTGTGAGAGAATTCCACATAGAATTAAGGTAAGTATGCCATGAGACACTGAAAAGATGGTCTCTTAAAATGGACATTCTTACCCCTCAACAATACTATAAACTCCACCTAAAAGCCTCAATTGTCATACCTGATCTGTGTCTAACATGTATATTGTATTAAATTAGCACTCAGGAGTCAGAGTTTCCAGGAGAGAAGGCACTTTTTTAAATTGCACAAATATACCTCTCAGTATAAATCTGCCTTGGATTTTGGAAACATTGCATTTGCACAGGACAAGTTCAAAGCTTATAGTTCACATTAGTATAAGCCACTTCCATTGATATGAATTCTTACAATTGGAATAATACTGCATATTCTTGGGATGGTCCAAAAACAAAACAAGAAAGAAGCAAGAGAGGGAATTCTTTACAAATATACTTCATAAAGCACTAAACCACAAATGAGTATCTTACTTTAGAGGAAGATTTAGTTTTTCAAGAGAGAAGAAAAAAAAATATTTTAGGATCCCTCCTCTTTTGTTCCCTGCAGTGGCTGCTGAATGAAACACCATCAATATTATTTGATTCTTTCTTTTTTTGGTTGAGATTCAACAGCACAAGGAAAAGTGTGGATTTTCCCCCCTAATCTTTTTAAGGCACTCTCATTAATTTCAAGGCACCTAGGCTGCGTCTACACTTGTAAATTAAGTTGACTTAAGCTTGCTTAAGTCAACTTAATTTACCCTGCGTCAACACTACAGTTTTCTTAAGTCGACTTAAGCAGCTTGCTTAAGTCGACTTAAGGAAAATAAAGTCGACTTCATTAAAATTAAGTCAACTTTATTAAACCTAGATTTAATTTGACTTAAGGTTTAATTTGACTTTTTAAAGTTGAATTAAGCCAGTGTAGACGTGGGGTAGCCCTAAGTCAGGCTAATGGCTCATCAGGTTTCTCCCTGGGCCCTTGTACCTAGGAGCTTCCTTAACATTAAGGACACAATGGTTGTAGACAGTCTGTCTCGGGTGTTTCCCCAGAATCACACAAGTTAAAGTATAGATATAACAACCATATTCCTAACTTCTAATACAAATACAATTCCTATACATAACCTATAAAATTCCTAGCAAATTACTACCTTTCTATTGATACCAAACATGACATAGTTCCTATGGATTATAACATTTATGAGATATTAACAGAAAATAATATCATAAATGGTTCCCTAAATCCCGACAGCATCACACTCTGCCCACATGCCCTGCCAGGGTCCCTGTCCCCCTTTATTCCATTGTACACAAGGGGTGCCCCCCCTGCCACCGTGGACCTGCCCAAGGTCCCCCTAACCCCTAGAAATCGACCTAGGCATCCAGTGTGGATGCTCTAGGTTGACTTTGTAAGTTCCCCTTTAAGTCGACTTTAATTTTAAGTGTAGACTCACTAAGTCGACTTAAAATTACAAGTGTAGACATAGCCCTAGTGTGGAGGACATGGAAAGGCCCCAGAATAGCCAGGTCTTCTCCTTCTTCTCAGGACCTCAGGAGTTGCCTTTCTCCAGAAGATCTGATCAGGCATTCCCCAGTGAGATGGAGAAGGGAGCAATATTTTTACAAAACCCCACAAGGCTTATATACTTGGTGAAAATGTTTTAAAATACCCAGGTCCTGAGATTGCAGAAGGCCTTACTTACATGGACGTTGATTCTGCAAAACACATGAGTAGCTTTACATTAATGAGTTTATTGATGCCAGTAGAACTATTCATATCTGAACTTCCATTTGTATCTATATTCTGAACTGGATAAAGATAGTAATTTAACTTCTGTCTTGTTGTGGAGCCAAACTTGAGCTTCCTCAAAACATATGTTGTGGAGTCAACTCTGCTCTTGTCTTTCAGACCAAAGAATGGTATTCAGCTATAATCCCCAAGGAATTCTTAAAAACAAAACAAAAAAACCCAACCAACCATAGAAACAAACAAAAAAAACAACACTTCAACTGTATTAGTAAAAATTACTAATTTAGAATTGCCTGCATTTGAATGGAGGAATCTTAAAAAGACTATATTGCTTCTAGATAATTCTAGTAGACACAGAGTCTTTGAAATATTCTCTCACCTTGAACTATACATCAGTAGTATAAAGATGTTAGGTAGTGCTTCCTAAAACACTAAGCAGTACTCTACCACAATATCAGATTTTAATACTAAAAATGCTCTTTCATTAATAATTGAAGAGCAGAGGAAAGGTTTAGAAACAGGAACTTGGTTCTTAAAGTCCTAGAAGTTTTAATAATTCCAGTTTACTGGAACTTCACTGGTTAAAACAGAATTCCTTCATGAAAATAGGCTATCACCTCTGAGTTCATCTTGAATTCAGCTTAAAAAATACATTGGCATAGTATGTGTATTTGGCTATAACAAAATAAAGAATACGAGTACAGCTAACGTGAGATTATCGAACTCTGAAGAGTTACTTGAGTCAAATTCCAATTGAAAACTGTGGCCATTATTCCTGTATAAGGAGCATACACTGGGGAGAAGAACCAAAACCTCAAATACATTTTTCATTTTTGAGTGTAGTGATAATCTGGACATTCAGTTATGATTTTTGTGCTTCCACTCAAGTCTTTTCTTTGCCTTTTAGTTTCCCTTTTTGATTCTTTACAGAGGTTTGGAAAGAGTTGTCAGGGAAGGACCAGGGACTCAGATTCTGCTACCTGCAGGTGATATTTAAATAAAAAAATCCTAGACCATAATATAGCATGACATTCAAGCAGTCAAAATGAACACTGGAAGAAAAACAAGGGAAGTGAGAAAAGCAGAGTCTGAGGTAGACTAGTTATGTCATATGCTTTATTAACAATTATAAAGTCTATGTGGCTACTGTTTTTAATCTCCCTTTTGAATTAGTTTAACAAGACAAAAAGTGAAAGCCCAGGTAACACCCTGAGTGACAACAGAGGTCATCTTATTGACCAGAACTAAGGTTTTCAGAAATGGCTGCTTAAAGCTAGATTGCTAAATCCATGCTTTTGTACCAAAAGAAGTGGCCTCATTTTAAAAAACCTCGAGCAAGTGAGCTGTTGAGTTCTTTTTACATTGAAAATTAAAATGATTTATTTAAATTTTTAATTTGGTTTTAGGATCCTAATTTTGAGCACCCATTTAAAAAAAAATCTAGTTTTTTACCTTTTTTTCATAAAGAACAGACTCGAAGTTGCTCTGACATTGCTTCAAATACAACCCTGCTACTTTTGATTATTTTATTTATGAGCAGAGTTCAACTTGAAAAAACTAAGTCATTATTACTTTAATGATGAACTCTGTCATTTTCTCCTGTCCTTTTCAGGTCATTATGACTACAAAATTAGTGGTGCACTAGAACACAGCCCTGTGAAATTGCTGGAATTCTCTCAATTTCTGTCATTTTATTTCAACCATTTTTGCATCCCTAACATTTTATGTTTTGGGAAATTACATGAGGAACATTTGGTTTGAAGTCCAGTTTGAAGATAGACAGTCCTCTTTTTCTTTCCCACATTGGGTACCAAGGCAAAATCAGGCATAGCTTTCTCCAGTATCACTGATCGGGATGCCATTTTGGGAGCACTATGCTCCACCACAGCTGGCATGCTCTTGCACACATAATGCATACAAGGTTATGCCAGCAGTGATGAGGAAGTGTGCTTTTCAAAATGGCATCCTCTGTTTTGCACAACCGCTCACACATCAAATGGAGTTCTGCCTTTTATTTCAAAGATAGCATGATCTGGCCCTGAACTTTTCAGTGCCTCAGCTCCTCATCTGTAAAATGGGGGCTTGTATGTCTTCACCTGACAGAAGTGTTTATGAAGACCAATTCATTAGTACTTAAGAGGTCACATTTTAAATTCAACAGATTGGTAGACATTGATATTTTGCATGTCTTTTTGTGAAAATGTCATTGGGGAAAAACATTCCTATTTAACTTTGAAAACTTGACAAAACAATTTTCAATATGCAAACTAACAATTTTTAGATGTAGAGGATTTCATATTTGATTGAAAATGCTTTGCTCATCAACAGTTCAGCATATACTCTAAGACCTTATATCAAGGTAAAGAAAAAGTGAGTGAAGAACAAAACGTTAGATCTGAAACACAAAATCAGTGGAATTTTGGATGAATAAATAGGACCACTTACTCTGAAAAGTACGCCTGATCCTGTAGTACTTGCTCCAGTAAAATTTCTCTAGAAATTTCATACTGAAGTCACAAAGAGTTTTACTAAAGTAAAAGATGACAGGATTGGGATCTTGTTACTACTGCTTTCTAGTTTCCATGCCAAAAAAACTGCAAAAACAACCCTGTGTCATAGAATTTTCCACTCCTAGCCAGGACCAAGATATACAACAGCAAGCCAGACTGAAAAATAATAATGTTTTGCACAAATGTTCTGAGTCTGAAAAACAGATGAAGATTTGGAGGGATTCTTACTCTAACTGAACTTGGTTAATTCATCCATACATTAATTAAAGGAGGTGGATTCTCAAGTATTTCTATCTTAGTAGAAAAATTGCCTTCTGGATCACACTTCCTTCCACTTGCAATAGGGAACAGTATTCTGCAGTATCCGCTCTCACAACATTGAGGGCATCCTTCTATTTGCAATTGCATAGTATTCCGGTGGCAAATATAACATGGAGAAGTAACGTTAAGTAGTATTTAAGTGCTTAATGTATTTTAGGGCATTTAATGTGATTTAGCAGCTAGAAAGGAGGCAAAACAACAATGTATGAACAAATGTTTCTCACTGGATTACCTCAAGTACTCCCAATAGCACTAATGATCACTGCAACAAATCAGGAGAACCTCTGAATTAAAGTTCCAAAGGTGGAGCCGTGTTAGTCTATTGCAGAAACACAAACAGCGTCCTGTGGCACTTTTAAAGACTAACTAATAAATAACGCTCATGCAATAAATAAATCTATTAGTCTTTAAAAGTGCCACAGGACGCTGTTTGTTTCTCTGAACTAAAGGATCTTTTGGAAAATCATACATTGGAAACAAAACTTGCTTAATATCCCAGGGAAGGTCACCAACTTCACCTAAAAGTGATTCAAGATTGTTACAAGTTAAAGATTTTATAATGAGATTTCCAAAGCTATGTGCCTAAAGGATTTGCAACTGGGTATGTGAATCCCTTTCTCTGGATTTAAAATTCTCAGGATTCTAATTTCCATTATGATGCTAGGGCCTACTTCTGTCTCTGTTGAAGTCAATAAGTTTCATATTGAGTTCAATAGGAGAATCAGACCCTTGCTGGAGACTTGATTAAGCAGCATTAATTTCTTCCCTCTTATTTGAACAAAAAAGCTTCAGAATATTGGCAGTAATCTACTCATGTGGACATAGTGACAAAATGAAGGCACATACACATGTGGCATTAAGCAGCAGGCCATGATTTTTATTAAACCTTAACATAGGGAAGGGGCACTACCCACCCATCACTCATGTACTAGGTATTTAACTGGTTGCAGTGTGGGGATTACAGGGATCCTTACCATATAACCCATAATGCGGGGTGGTTCTCCTCAGACTACTCCCACAGGACTCAGGTCTCTGAGTCCTCTTTTTCCTTGGTACGAGAGAGGTAGAGGATGCAGCAGAGTGGGGGCTGCAGCCAGCAAGGGCCGCAAGATCTGACCTCAGACTATGAAAGTCACAAGGTCTCACCCTTTCATATGATCCCAAGGCCCATCACCAAAATAGCAGGTCTCTTATGTCTGGGATCTGTTCATTTTCTTCTCTTAACGGCCCTGGAAAAGGTCTGCAAGTTGCAAGAAATAAATTCTATTACCCTAGCACCTCAGGTAAGTATTAAACACATTTCTTCTTCACCACTGTGGCTTGAAAGTGCTGCGAGGAAGGCAAAAAGTTCTCTGGCCCTCTGCCAAATGACTAAACAGAGGAAAAATTGTTTTCCCTAGCCCCACCCCATTCCCAGCAGGTGATCAGCTAGACCCACAGACTAGGTTCTTATTCCTAGTGTGGGTGGGTAGTACAGGTTTCTGGAATGGAGCCAAAAGAGGCTTCATATTGCCCCTGGCCTGGGCTAAATGCTGGGAGTGGGAATGCTAGCAGCACTCTTCTCTTCCAGCTAGCATGGCCGGCCCTACACCAAATGATGCCCCGGGTAAGAAATGTCTTCAGCAACCCCTCTTGAGATTCAAGGAAAATTATGAGTTCTGAGAAAGTCTGGAAGGTTCTCCAAGATTCTGTGACACATTCTAGATGGTTAGTGAAACATGAATCCACATATGGAATTTCTGAAACATTTTATTTCAAACATTCTGGTTTCCCTTTTGTTGCTAACAAAAACAGTATCCCAAACCCAGCATCTCTTAAATCCAGCACCCCAGGCAGTCATCTAGGTTACCTGCTCCTAAATCACGGCCTGCCCACTTTCATGCCCCCCCCCCCAACCCTGGGGCTAGGGCCCTGTCCCCACACCACAGCAGCCAGCCTGGAGGTGGGGCAGGATGCTGCTTGGAAACGCCAGCCGTGGGGCCACCCAGCAGCCATGTGGGGCTCGCACTCGGAACTGGAGGGGGGCTGGCTGACCAGTGGTGATGGAGGCCGGGGCTCTGGGCTCAAAGGCTGCAGTCCACAGTGTTCCTGCCCTACCCCTGGGATGGCTACCCAGGGGTGGGGTGAATTGGTGTGTGGCAGGGCCGTCTGGCATTCAGCATGGCTTCTGGCAGCAGGCCTTCAAGGACCAGAGTGCTGTCGTGTCACTGTGCTGGGGTCCCTGGGGCCTGGCAGAAAAGACCTCCCAGGCCGGCCTGATGGCCCTGAGTCCCCTTTATCAGGCCTTGACCAGACCAATCAATTTTCCCCACCTATTGATGTGGGTAGCTGGCATTTGTATGACCATTCACCATTTACCCCACATAAATGAGATTCTAATATTGAACAAAATAAGTTACTTTAAAGGGGTGGAAGGATATGTCTCGAAGCATTATTTAGCTATTGTGACTGCCTGGCCTTCTGCTTTCTAACCTAATTACGTTGTTGTGAGATTTTTATACTTTCCTATTGCTAGTCTGCTTTGTGCTCTAACATGCATCATCCATTCTCCTTTTTTAAAAAATTTTGTCCCCCTCCATTGAGATATACAGTTTGGTCACCGTTTAAACTGGGTGTTTTACTCTACATAATCTTTTCTTTCAGTTTCCAAGCTGCTCTACAACTCATTAAAAAACAGATTGTTTGTGGTGGAGGGAAGAATTATTAATGACAAAAAAACTCTCTCTGAAATTTGGTTTCAGTAAAAGTTTTCAGATCAGCTCTCAAAAGAGAAACAGGAAAAACGAGAAAGAAGAGCATAAAATATATGGCATGATTCGGATGATATGGGGCATGTGGCTTTCTTTCTTTAATGGAGGAAAATAGATAATGGGGTTAAAAAGAGAGATGGGAAAGAAAAGGATTTAAGAGGGTTTGGTGTCATTTCTGCAACAGAACAAAGTCCAAAAGAATCCCATTGTGGCTATCTAATGACAGGATGCTGATTATCAGAAGCCACTTCATCCAGTTCTGTTTCTGTGTGCTATAATGGGTGCCTTTAAAGCTCTACACTAGCCTGGCCATGTGGATAGTTCATATGGAAACTTCTGAATCATGTTGAGTCTCAAAACATCTGCTGTCGGGTCCAGTAGGGAGGAGCTGACAGGCTTTGCTGCTCTCCCCACTTGTACAGAAATATCTACCAGTCAGAATTGCATAGGTAATGTTTCTTATAGAGGTGGTTTAGGGGGTGTGAAAATTTAAGCCTCACTGTATTACATTAAAATAAGTGTTCAAAAATATAAAGAAAATCATTAAATACGGCTTGTATGTGCAATTTTTAAACCTTGCATGTGCCATATATGCAAATGCCTAAAGAATAGTAGGGATTTCACAAATGCTTTAATTAATTATTTGACCTTCTCTATGATAGCAAACAGTCTTTTCTATCTCACACATGCACCTCCCCACCCATTTTTTTTGGAGTAACTGAATTTTCTTCAGGGCCACAGAAGCTATTATTTGAATTAAAGTGGGAAAGAACCAAATGATTTTCTGGAAAATGTATTTCTTTAGGAACACATGTCAGATGCATCAACTGTGCTTTTCAGAATGCCCATAAAACATACCTGACACTGTGGGCAGATGCAAAAAGATGACCCACTCAGCTAAATTGACTAAATGCTGTAGGTTAAGAATGACAAATGGCAGATATTCTGCTTCCAGCAAAGAAAATAATCATGTAATAGGCAGAATTGTCTGTTTTAAAACTGATGGACATTTTTGCTAGATTATTAAAATGTAATTTGGGAAAAAAGATTCAATATAATTTAAATGTCCTTTAAATTATTTCAGATGTGTAGCCTATTGCTCTTTCTCCTTATAGAAAGGTGTATGCCACAATTAAATTACTGAAATCAAAGTAGTACCAGGAGATTCCTTGAGCTGTAGAATTAGCAAGTGGGAAATCAAGAATTAGGAAAAATGAAAGTGGTATGTAGCTTTATTTAAAATCTAATTTATTTTGTGATATTTTCATAGCTTCAAATGAAAGAGCATGAAACAACACTTTAATGATAGCATCACAATAGATTCTCATATAAAAATTCCTTTCTGAATCCTAATTTGTCTATTCATTATAGATTTAACAAGACTGTTGAACTACAGGGTCCATCTCATAAAGCATAAAATATATTGCCAAACTTAGTGATGGGTCAGTTTCATGAACAATTTTGTTTAGGATTACCCACAACTTAATATCTTCTCATTTACTACCACACACACACACACACACACACACAAAATTACCCTTCTTGGTTATTCCTGATTGTTCTGATCACGTCTGAAAACTCTGACAAATATGGACTAACTTTGGATCAAAGCCATTGAAGGATTTAGGTTTTCACACTGAAATCAGAACAAAGTTGGTGGTTTTAGTCAAATTAGGCTTTTTCCTTTACTTATTTTCTATTTTCTATAAATCATTAGACTAATTAGATCATGCTAAAAGTGCTTACATTGTGGCCTGATTTCTAGAAAAAAGTGTTAAACTTAATCCATCATAGTGTTCTTACATTAAAGGCCAAATTTCCAAAGCATAGTGGCACATTCATATGCAGAAATACCTCAGCCTCATTACACCCCATTTGCAAGTGCAATTACTTTAAGTTTATGTAGGACAGACAGAGTCAGACGCTTTGAAGTGGGATTTTCTCCCACGAAAGCTCATGCGATAAATAAATCTATTAGTCTTTAAAAGTGCCACAGGACTCTGTTGTCTTTCTACAATAGACTAACACGGCTACCCCTTTGGAATTTAAGTTTATGTATAAATTGTGTAAGTATATATACACAAAGAGTGAGCTTAGCATGTCCCATAAGTGATTGAGGCAGGGAGATCAATTTACACATTAATTCATTGGAACTCTATATGCAAATATGGAGGACTCATTGGTAGATATGCACATTCATCAGCCCTTCTTTAAAAAAAAAAAGAAAGAAAGATAAACCCAAGTGGTTATAGATATCAGAACAAAAAAAGCAGAAAAAAAAATATTCTTTTGACTTATTGAAGCTGAACATATGCAGGTAGCGTTTCTCAGAGGAAAACTATTCTAGTGAAGAAGAGCACAACTGAATAAGTAGTGAATAGTAAATTTTAAAAAGGGACATTAGAAGAAATCTTCCAAATGGGTAACTGCGTTTGTGTAGATCAGCAAAAACAACAAGGAGTCCTGTGGCACTTTTAAAGACTAACAAATTTATGGGAAAAAATCTCACTTCCTCAGACACTTGAAGATGGGGAATTTACAGAATGGGAGAAAAATAAATGCAGGGAAGTGTAAGTCATAGGATCAGGCCAGACTGTTACAGCAAATCAAAGCAGTTGTTTAGATTCAAACTGTGGAGAACAGTATATAGAAGGAGCTGAGATCAAATCACCTATTTTAATGAGGAAAAAAACCCCCAAGATTTCTATTTAATCCTAAAGCAACAGTGTCAAATCTGCATATGAATTCCAATTCTGCAGTTTCTCTTTGAAGCTTTGATTTTTAATCCATTTATTTAGATACAGCTATTAACAAATCATCAATGGAGTGAGCAGGGAGATTGAAGTGTTCCCCTACTGGGTTTTTGAATATTCTTATCTCTAATGTTGGATTTTGTGTCCATTTTTTATTTTGCGCAGAGCCTGTCCAGTTTGTCTAATGTGTAAGGCAGAGGATCATTACCAGCACATGATGGCATAAATCACATTGGGGGGTGAACAGGTAAATGAGCCCTTAATGGAGTGGCTGGTTAGATTTAGGTCCTGTGATGGTGTCTTTTGTTCAGTAAGTGGGCAAAGTTGACAGCATGGTTTGTTGCAGGGATATGCCTCCTTTAATGTTACTGTTATTTAATTTGTAGTTGCTGGTGAGTATCTGCTTACGGTTGGGGTTGTCTATAAGTGAGGAGAGGTCTGTTTCCCAAGGCTTGAGAGAGAGAGGGATCATCTTGTAGAATAGGCTGTAGATTCTTGATGATGTGCTGTAGAGGTTTGACTTGGGGGTTGTAGGTGATGACCAGTGGTGTCCTTTTGTTTTCTTTCTTGGGCTTCCCCTGTGACAATTGACTTCTGGGTACCCATTTGGCTCTGTCAATCTGTTTCTTCATTTCCCCAGGTGGGAAATCTCTGTCTGAGGGATCAAAGGAAATGCAATTATATCGTAGGGCTTGGCTATAGACAATGGTTTGTGTGGTGTGTCCTGGATGAAAGCTCAAGGGATATAGGTAACTATAGTGGTCAGTAGGCTTTTGGTATAGGGTGGTGTTTGTGTCCATCACTAATTTAAAGAGTACAAGAGTCAGTTGCCCTCGGCTCCTAGGCAGGGAGGGGTAGGCATATGGCTCAAACCCCTCAGCAGTGTCGGCAGGGGTCAAGCACTCTGAGTGGTTAGGAAGAAGGAGTGAAGGAGGGGGACACAGGCCCACCCATCTCCACTGGGTCCCAGCCCTTCCAGTAACTGAGAGGTCAGTCACTGGCTCAGCAGGGCTCCAGCCGCAACATGCTGACTCCAGCTGGCTCTGCCACCCGCTATGTGGCAGCCAGCCACCCCTGGACTACTTCCTCCCGCACAGGACCCGGGTACCTGGATCGGGAGTGACTCATCAGGGTCCTCTGGGTAGATCTCTCGGGGAACCCTGACCAGGCTCTCCATGGGCGGCAGGTCCGGGAGCTCCTCTGGTTCCCTGGTGGAGGGCAGCTCTTTCAGGTCATAGGACCCAGCAGCCATCGGTTGTTCTTCATGGGGGCTGGGGTCCTCAGCCAAAGGGAGTTCCTCGAGATCGCAGGGGCCTAGCAGTTTCTCGGGCTCATTCGCTGGGAGAAGCCCTGGGTCCAGATCGTGGTGTGCCCAGGAACGCTTCCTCCAGTCTCTAGCTTCTGGGATCCCTTCCCAGTTGCTGGAGCCAGGTAGATTGGGCAGGCCATCAGGCCTATCTAGCCAGGGGGGATGGGGACCGCCCCCTGGTAGGGGCCCAGCCTGGTCCAGCTTGTGGCCTCAGAAGCAGCACGTCCAGCCCCCCCTGAGCTGCCAGGCTGGGCTTTTATCCTTCCTCTTCCTGTCCTGGCCCCTCCCCTCTGCTTCTGGGGCCGGAGCCCTGCAGTTCCTGGGTCTGGCCAGAAGGGGCGTTCGGGCCCTTCCTCAGGCCCAGACTCGGAGGAAGGCCAAGGTCCCTTGCTAGTCATCCATAAAAATGTTGACATATTGTGGGGCCATGTGGGTACCCATAGCAGTGCTGCTGACTTGAAAATATAAATCATATCTAAATCTGAAGTGGTTGTGAGTGCAAAGTCACAAAGTTCAGCCATGAGGTGTGTCATGACATCATCTGGGATAGTTCTCCTAATGGCTTGTAATCCATCTTTGTGTGGGATATTGGTGTAAAGAGCTTCTACGTCCCTAGTGGCCAGGATGGCGTTTTCTGGAAGTTCACCAACGGATTGGATTTTTCTCAGGAAGTCCATGGCGTCTCAAAGATAGCTAGGAGTGTTGGTAGCATAGGGTCTGAGGAAAAAGTCCACATAGCCAGATAAACCTGCTGTAAGAGTGCCATGCCTGAGATGATGTGGTGTCTGGTATTTCCATTTTTATGGATTTTTGGTAGTACATAAAATATTCCTGGTCATGGTTCTGGGGGTATGTCTGTCTTGATTTGTTCCTGTGCTGCTTCAGAGAGTTTCTTGAGTAGGTGATATAGTTCCTGTTAGTATTCCTCTTGATTGTAATCCGATTTATTCATGATGACGACAGCATGATGACGATAGGTAACAGCATCTACTAAGGATGGGCAATCTGGTAAAACCATAGGACCAAAGGGACAGTCAGTTGAAAGTTACAAGGAAAATTCTGTTGAAGACCTTTGGCCAATCTGTGAGTGATATAATTCTTTCAGGAAGGACAGCTCCTTAAGATCCTCTATCCTTTCTACAGTTGTGGGCGCACAATCCACAGTTTTCAAGAATTGTATGAAGTACTAATTCATCTCATATGTCCACAATTGGAGATTGAAAATTTATTTTTTTCTGTATCAGAATTAGAAAAAGGAATGTTCACAAATGTCCTGTCTCAACAATGGGGGTTCTTTAAACTAGCAAGTCACTTCCTGTTGTACTATTTACCTATATAAACTTTTCACTTACACTAGTAATAGGTAAATATCTGATGGTTCAAAGGCTGAATGCAGATGAACTTTCAAAATTTGGAATATTTAATCAAACATATCTGAACCAATTTGGTCTAGGAATCAGAGCTGAAATCTTTCTTGAACCTGTAGGTTCATGAGATTTTTAGTGTTTCCTCTTTCCACTTTGGCAAACAGATATCTATAAGTGATAAGGCCTATGATAGTAGAAGAGAAAAACTCAAAACACAACACCCAGACATCTTTGAGTCTAGTTACTTGCATCCCTCGAGCTTTCATCCAAGACATACCACATGATCCATTATCTACAGACAAGCCCTAAGATATAACCGCATTTGATCCGATCCTTCGGACAGAGACAGACACCTTCAGGATCTCTATCAAGCATTCTTAAAACTACAATACCCACCTGTGGAAGTGAAGAAACAGATTGACAGAGCCAGACAGGTACTCAGAAGAGAACTACTACAGGAGAAGCCCAAGAAAGAAAACAACAGAACGCCACTGGTCACCACCTACAGCATATCATCAAGGATCTACAACTTATACTACACGATGATCCCTCACTCTCACAAGCCTAGGGAGACAGACCTCTCCTCACTTACAGACAGCCCCCCAACCTTAAATAGATATTCACCAGCAACTACAGACCAAACAACAGAAACATTAAAGCAGGAACATATACCTGCAACAGACCACGTTGCCAACTTTGCCCTCATATCTACACAAAAGACACCAACACAGGACCTAATCAAGCCATTTACTCCATCAAGGGCTCATTCACCTGCTCATCCACCAATGTGATTTATGCCATCATGTGCCGAAAATGCCCGCCCCCCTCCCCACCCCCGCCTTATATATTGGACAAACAGGACAGTCTCTGTGCAAAATAATAAATGGACACAAGTCTGACATTAGAAATCACAACATTCAAAAACCAATAGGGGAACACTTCAATCTCCCTGCTCACTCTATTGATGACTTGTTAATAGCAATGGTCAAAAAAATGAAAAACAAATCACAACTTAAAAGAGAAACTGCAGAATTGGAACTTATATGCAAATTCGAATCCGTTGCCTCAGGGTTAAAGAGGGACTACATATTTTATTCTCATTACAACAAGTGATTTGACCTCACCCTCCTCTATATGCTGTTCCCCAGTGTTTGAATTCCAACACTTATTCTGATTTGCTGTTACAGCCTGACCTGATCCTGTGTCATACATTTCCCTGCATTTAATTTCCTCCCATTCTGTAAATTCCGCATCTTCAAAGCATCTGACGAAGTGGGATTTTCTCCCACAAAAGCTCATGTGATAAATAAATTTGTTAGTCTTTAAAAGTGCCACAGGATTCCTTGTTTATAAAATATATGTGACTTCAGTCTGATTTTTAGATTTTAGCTTTAGCAAATAATTAGGTTGGTTGTATTTTCATTGTAATTTAATCTTAAATTTAAATTTAAGTGTTCAATCCAATTACCTATTCTTCCAAATGAAATGGTAAATATCCTTGTCAGAATAAAATCATCCTTGCATGTATTAATATAGTTCGATAAAGGCATGGTTACCTCTTATTTAGAATTCACTAACAAATAAGTGGTGGACTGTGCATAATATCTGACAATGTCAGATACTAACCATAAAATTATCCACTTTACTAAGTTTATGCAGCTTTTAACAACTCTGTTGATTGCTCATGGTTATTGTTCAGAGCTGTCACATGCAGACCTGGACAAGAAAGTATTTCAATGTTTGAATAAACTTGCATATTCACTTTAGCAACCTTTTTTTTGTTTTCTGAAAAGATTTGTATGTTCCTTTTCGTTGAAAAGAAAGAAAGTTTGTGGACATTAATAGTCTCATAAATACTCATGTGAAAGTTCAAAGTGGAAGTAACATCAGGCTTGTCCACACATGGAGTTATTCTGGAATAGATATTAAGCTTTACATGCACACCTTACGTTAATCATTATAACTGTCAACAGTCGACAAGCCCTTATTCAATCCCTCTTATGTGTACTCTCCACACAGGGTAGGAAGAAGATTGCAGTAAAAAGGTCATCTAGCTCCCTTTTCTGAGACAATCCCCTGCCACTTCTGCATTGCCACACAAGGAGCAGAGCACCACACTGTGCAACTAGTGACTGTCACATTGGAGTGCAGAATGAATTTTTTTCACACTTTTTTCTGCATCATTTCTTGCCAACATATCCTGCATATTCTTTAAAAAGTAGGATTTATGTTAAAAAAAAATCATTGTTTTAAGAAATACATTTTTAGTAATGTTTCTTTAGTTTTCTTTTAAAAACAGTACTGAACTTCCACTACATGCACATTATCTTTAAGTCTGGTAGCTCTACAAATAAAAACAACATTTATGTACAGAAACACAGGTCATTCATAAATGAAATCTTAGCATAGTCATCTTGAACCAAATTCCTCAGTACATTCCAGTTGTTTTGTGGTAGTCAGATGAGATGACAGTCATAGTTAAAGCAAGTTTTGGCTGCTTTGCATTGCCAGCATAGCACAAAACAGCAAGATTGTGCAGGGAATCTGGCCCTTTATGTTTTCTTGTCTCTTTTCTCTTCAATATTCTACTGAATACTTTCTTTGTGCACCAACCAGAAGTAGTTACTGAAAAACTGTGATAGAATATAGAAAATGGTGATTTTGCTCTGTTTCAAGCTTATAAAGGTTCATAATTAGTATTTTAAAGTTCCTCCTGATAATCTATAATCCAAGTTCATTCAGCTGTGAAAACATGCATAGTATTCCCTAATGCAGAACACTTGAGAACTACATATATCTTTCCAAAGGGCACCCTCTTCACAAATGCTTAATTTTCAAAGGTTACATGGGTATTATGAATAAGGAGGGAGTGGGAGAAAGCCTTTTTTTTTTTTAAATTAGAAATGTAGCCAAGAAAAGAAAGAGGGGATCCTATATTGTTATAGTGTGCTCTACACATTGGCCACAAAAGGAAAAAGAAGAATGTATTTCTGCCAAAACCAACAAACATCCAGTTAGCCTGCATTCCAAATCCTCTGGTTTAGAGCTTTTCACTGAAAGAACTCCATAAGTCAAGGATGTCAAAATTGCCATTGAAACTGCACACAATACTCCAATCACAAATTCTGTGCTAGCTATAATCATGTGTAATAGGTGGTCTCTCTCTCTCTCTCTCTCTCTCTCTCTGTAGTGTTTCAGAATCAAGAAAAAAACCATGATCTGATATATGCACTCATACAGATGAACAACAAAGTAAGATCTGACTACTAAGAGAAAATGGAAGTAATGGTATCCTGAGGATTGTTAAGCCAACACACTATTAAATATACCATCTAACATTGTTCTTCCCTCCCTCTCCCCCCCCCCAACTTCTCTATTGCAGCTACCACATGTGATGGAAGGCATCCAAGTAAAACACTTTCACCAGAGCATGCTCCAAGACAGGATGAGTAGGCCTCAGGCTTGGCCGATACAATACATTTCTATTCCCTATTTATTTTTTTAGTTCAAAGACCTGGCAGTAACCAATTTGATGTCTGCCATCAGGATCAGTGCGCTTCAGATTACTGCCGTGAGATTTTCAAGCCCGCAGACAGCACGTACTCCAGGGTATGTCAGCTACCCAGATAGACTATGTACAAATAGCAGGAGGATTCTCTGCAAATGTAAGCTTGTTTTTTTCTTTAACTTTGAAACCTCTGATGATAGGCTGCCAACTTGCAGACCTTGCTTAAATCACAGTAACCACATAAAAGGGCTCTCTCTGTTTATTTTAGGTCATTTAGGAAGCCAGTGATAAGTGTGCTGTGAAAAATTCCATTTTCTCCCCAAAATTGTCATGTTCATCCCAAGCTATTTAGTCTTTGATTTCATCTTAAGTACATTTATGCTATACAAAGCATGGGCTTTCCTTTCTTTCTAGCAGACAATTTCTTTACCCTCAACAGCATTTTATGAGTTAGCTAGCTGGTCTTACAAAAGAAAGATAACTACTACATCCCCATACCAAAGAGAGGGGGAAATTGTGCCTGGCTCAAGATTCTAGGTGGAATACTGTGCAATGGTTGAAGTAGAATCTGTGGCCCCTTATGTGTGTTCCTGAAAACGGGAGGAAGATGGGATGGATTGAGGCAGCAGAAGAACCTTTAATCCCTGCTCTGAGGTTCTCATCTCATGTTCGGCCAATTACACATTATCCACAGTAAACTGGACTCATCTACGCAGGAGGTGATTGGCTCTGTCCTCCCTGGCACTCTCTTTGTGTAACGCAACTTGGCTGCTTCTCTTGCCAAAGTGTGTGGGGCAAATCCAGCCTCTACCACTGTTTGTTACAGCCATAGAAAAACACCCATTTGAGGTACTCTCATAAACACTTGATATCTTATGTTTAAACTCATAGGCTATGTCTACACTTGCTAAAATTAGTTCGAATTAGTTAGTTCGAACTAATTAATTCGAACTAATTTTAGTTACTTCGAATTAGCTTAATTCGAACTAGCATGGCCACACTGGAATGTTAGTTTGAACTAAGCAAGCACTTGCTTAGTTCGAATTAGCGATCCCCATTCATTTCAATTGCCGGTTAATTCAAACTAAGAAATTAGTTCAAATTAACATGGCCGCATTGTTAGTTCGAATTAACCCTTTAGTTCGAATACCCTATTCGAACTTATTAGTTCGAATTAAGGAAGCCCTTAATTCGAGCTAACTAAAGCCTAGTGTAGCCATGGCTTTAGTTAGTTCGAATTGCCAGTGTAGACATAGCCATACACCTGTCTAATAAGACGATAGACTACTGAAGAAAAAGGAATTATTAGAGAATACATTGGATTCTAAATACATTGTTAACATTGCTCATTTGAGTAGCTCCTTTGAAATCACTTGGACTAGGAAGTAAAGTTAAGCATATGAGTAAGCAACCTCAAGATCAAGATTTAACAGATTAATTCAGGTATTATTTTGCTGGTGTTAAAGTAGTGCACGCTCAAAGAAAATAAACATTGAACCCAATATATAAATTACAGTAAATATATATATATATATATATATATTATCTTTTTTTAGCTACATCTTCTATTGATTATGTGGATAATAACCGAAAAATTTACTTCTATCCTTGTAATTGGGTGATTTTCTTTCTGACTTGTGCCATCAGCCAAAGACTGTTGGATCCCCAGGATGTAATGATCCCTGGTTGTGGTACTCTGCAGCTATTCTGGTTGTTTTGTTCTCCTTTGTTAAGTGATGCTTCATAAAGTTTGAGTGCAAACTACTGTAGTTTGCAACACATCACACTTCTTTGTTGTTATCCTCATGTAAGTTAACAGTGAAAGATTATGTGAAGGATTGAAAGCACATGAGTTGAAAAATAAAAAAATGATCATGACTTCATCTGAGGCTGGTGGATCTAGTGTGATGTCTGTGATACAGAATGGAGCATGGGAGAATGTTGGACCTTTGAAGAATGACTTGATAAGAGTGATCTGGGTGAGAGAGAGAGAGAGAAACCTGTGGTCTGATAGCACCGCAAATGTCAGGCAAGGGCATGAGAGCAGGCAGAGAGGGAAATAGTCTTTTTACTTCCACAGTCGTAAACAATTTTCACACTCCAGAGATCATTATTTTTCAACACAACTATTTTTCCTCCTGAGATCTAATTTATATTACCACGTCCAATTTTGATTACTCAGTTCCTATAATTCAATTTTCCTGTCTTAAAAATTGCTGAGATATCTCAGCAGAACATTATTTTCATCTTTAACTATATATCCTGTTTAGTCTGGGCTTGTTCATGTTCACAAGCAGAGTTGAAATAGAATCTTGCAGCATAATCTATAATGAACATGCAAAAGTGAAAGGCAATAATTTCCCAGTTTTCATGGGAAAACACATGAGATATTTCACAAAAATCTCATCATATCATGTCCTGATGAGAATTCACCCCTCCGAGTAAGATGGAGTTATCCTCACAGAGAGAAAGAGAGAGAGAGAGATCGCAATGAGATTCTATTATAAAACTCACAGTATCTGGCAAATGTTCCAATGACTCTTCAGAAGTGCCCAGATGGGGATTATACCTCATTATATCAAGTGCTGTGCAAAAACCAAATGCCTGGCTTTAACTTATGGGTTTGGAAGCATCAGGAAGATCACATACACTGATGAACAAACTACAAATGGTTCAGAGGTTCAGACTGAATAAGTACCCAAATGATTGTATGCTTATCTTAACCTTGTCCAAAATAGGTAAGCCTCTTGGGTATGCAAACCGAGACTGAAGCCATATAGCCTTCCTCAGACTATTTCCAGTGTGTCCTGCCTTCAAGAGTCCTTCTGGTGGTACGTTAGCACTTTCATTTCAGAACCTTTTCCCACCCAGGAAACACAGAGGTGTGTGAAAATGGAAAAAGTTTTAAAAAACATAACTTCAGGAAAAGTCCATTTTGAAGAACTTTTAAATTTTGGGTAAAGGTTTGCATTCTTTCTTATTTCCTGGTTCACCCAGGAATGCCCAGCTTTTCCTAATCATGTCTAAACAGAACTCCCTAACTCCTAATTAGCCTTCTTTTCTAACATAAAACATTCCAACTGCTTCTCTTTAGAATTTTCAAAACACACTCACTATATAGTAGGGTTTTTTTCATTTACCATTGCAGTATTCTATATGTTTACTTTATCAATGGACTGTATCTCTAGAGAAACTACTTGTTACCAGTCTGCCAATCTTACTTATTTCAATGTAATTTGTTTCTGCTATAGAATATTTAGGTCTTTTGTGCCAAAGAAAGTGCCTATATACATTCACAAATGAAGGGAAAGGAATAAAATACATATATCTTTGTATTTTTCTGCTGTTCTCACAATCATTATTCAGAGGTTCAGTTTCATTTCTCTCTCACATGCAGGGTTTGGGGAAAGCCAGTATGCTAGTATTAAGTATACTATTTCTTTCCCTTTTTTGTTCCTCAGTTCTTTTTGCTGTACTATAGACCAGTTTAGGCTTTTGGGGGACTTTGATATAATAAATATGACACAGTTAATTCTCTGATAAGAGTGTCAATCTATAAAAGAAAAATGTTAGTGATTTAAAAAAAAAAAAACCCACCCACCGAGTTTACTTTAACCCTTGAAACATTTTATTAGAGACAAGTCTTTTAAACAGTACACTTCCAGAATTCCCTGTCCCCCTACCCCCAGTTTTAGTACTTGTTATTATCACAAGTTCAAACACGAAATATAATTAAGGGTGTTCTAAAACATGCACTCCTCTCCAGGCAGATTTACCTTTCTCTGTCTCTATAGAATTGTGCCCAACCTTCTTGGGGGGACACAAACTCTTTATTGGGAAACAAGTCATTGATAGTCCCACAGTATCATTCAAATTCCACTTGCAGAATTGTTGATTAAATTCCATTTACTGGATTTTTATTTCTCTTAATGATGCATAAACCAAAGAGACTAAAGCTAGATATTTATATCAGCTTGAGTATGTAGGGATTGCAGTTAGGAAAAAACAAAAAATCTAACTTGTAAAGAAAGTCCATTTAGGACCTAAACCTGCAATGACATTGTGAAGGCAAACATCATTGCTGCATGGGGGCTTTAATCTGAATGTCAGAGATGATTAATTTGGAACCCCATATCTGCCATTTATAGACTCAAGCCTGGAGCACTTGATTTAAAAATAGACCATTTGTCCACTCTTTTCTGTATGCTACGACATCAACTGACTTCAACCCCCTCTGCATTGAAAATATGAACCAATGAAGCCCAAACCTGTGGCTGTGCTTTCCATTACATGGAAAGGGAACACATTGCAGGCTCAATAGTGCAGCAGTAGTTGCTACGTATCAAAGAAAGGACTTTGATTGCTCAACACTGGGCCTTTCTAAATAGGAGACTGATCCTTTTGAATTTACCTTTGCCTTCCATTTATACTTCATTCCACTCCTTCTGCAGACAGCCAGTTTATTTCTGTAAAAAGTTTTGGGGACATGAGTTATAAACTTGATACTTTCTAGAATTTCTGCTTAATTATGGCATTCACAGGAGTACAATATCTATTCTTTGCATGTTACACTACTATGTGGCTCACTAGAGAAATGGGATTGTTGTATTAATTGGACCTAGTGAATTACTTTGGGTGACTCTGACATAAAATGGCAGTTGAGTACTGATACCAAAAAGAGGTGACAACACTAAATGTGCACTTGGCCGTTTTTGTAGGCAATTTGGCCTGACTCATATTTACATAATCCAATAAACTTTTTAAAAGGAATGTTATGTGAAACAGAGGTGAGAAATATGCTAAAATACTTCTCTATTTCCAAGCTTTCATCTCTCTGTGTGCATATGTCAGTCAGAAAGGGCCACCATATGTTCTATTATTTTTGCTTATGCAGCTTGCTGGGGAAAATCTATCTTATTTTGTTTTTTACAGTGTCCATAGTTGCAGGAACCCATGAGTTGTTTCCCCATGAAATATGCAATGTTGAAATACTCCTCTGTGCTTTACAGTCAAAGAGTTGACAATCATTGGTAGTTAGATCATTGCCCATATGTTAGCTCAGAAAATATTACCTGGATCTAATGATATGCTCATTCTTTCAGTGAAAAACTATAATGCAAACCAGAATAAGAATATGGCTGGAAGTCCATAAAATATAGGATTTTTTTGTCCACCAAAAACTGAAGTGTTTGAATGTGTTGATTTCTTACATCCTGCTTGAGTGAAGCAGGATTCTTTAATAAAATCAGCCTGGAGCTTGATGGCTTTTGAATATTGCATTTAAAAAAATGTTAGTGGCAAAATTGTAAATCTGACCACCCCTCCTATCCTCTGGACTTTAACAACAATGCTATTCCAACCAAAAAATGAAAGAATCCAAGGCTATTTCGAGTTACTCAGACAATATTTGAAAAGTTTGCAGCATCAAAAACAATTTTTTACTAAGTGTTGAACAAAGCACACAAATGCTACTTAACTAATTAGAAACTTTGATATGCAAGACACTTAAGCAGCTGCTTAACTTTAAGTTGACAAGTAATTCCAATTATTTCAACAGAACTACTTAAGAACTAAAGTTAAGCAGGTTGTTTTTCTTGATTGGGACCCAACTGATTTTAAAATACCTAGTAATAACATTAGGGAAAGAATTTGTATACTTTACTGTGGAGCAGGAACATAAAAAAGTTTTTAAAACAGTCTCAGAATAAATAGGAGTCACAAAACAACTTTATGTAAAACAAATCACCTACAGGAAGCCCAAAAAACCTTACATGTAAAAAAGTTTCCTTTTATTCAGCAGTCTCTGTAATTACTAAAACCTACATTAATGTATGGGTTATGTCTGTGAATTTCAGACTGGTAATGTCAATTGGAAATAGGTGTCTAATTCCCTTAGGCTTCTGTAAAAATCCTACCCTATGACTGTGTAGTTTGTCTTATTTCTTAATAGACAAAACCAAAAAAGGGGTCCTGTGGCATTTTTAAGAACCAACAAATTTATTTATTGCATAAGTTTTTGTGGGCACAATCCCATTTCATCAGATGCGTGAAATGGAAAATGTGGCTTATACATACCAAGACGGATCAGTCACAAGGTCAGTTCAAACAGCTCTAGAGGGATAGTCTGCTAGCCTGTCTCAGCAAAAGCTGTTTTGATTCAAATTATGTGGAAGAGAAAAGCAAGAGCTGAGAATAGTAATAGAGAGAAAATCACTTTTTGTAATGAGTTAGCCATTCAAAATCTCTATTCAAACCCAGTGTGAAGGGTATCTAGTTTGCATATGAACTCTAGCTCAGCAGTTTCACATAGTAATCTGTTTTTGAAGGTTTTTTGCTTACGTACTTTAACATGTATCTTTTTTACAGAATGTCCAGGTAAACTGAACTGCTCCCCTACTGGTTTTTGAATGTTACCATTCTTGAGGCCTCATTTGCATACATTTATTCTTTTGCATACAGACAATCCCGTTTGGCCAATGTATATAGCAGAAGGGCATTGTTGGCATATGATGGCATATATCGCATTGGTAGATGAGCAGGTGAATGAGCTCTTGATGTTATGGCTGATTTGGTTTGGTCCTATGATGGTGTCACTTGAGTAGATATGTGGGCAGAGTTAACAACTGGATTTGTTGCAGGGACCAGTATCTGGCTTACTGTTCCTGTTGTATGTGTGTAGCTGCTAGTGAGTATTTGCTTAAGGTTGAAGGGCTTTCTGTAAGTGAGGACTGACCTAGCTCCCAAGGCTTGAGAGTGTGAGGGATCATTCTCCAGAATATGTTATAGAGAGGTTTTACTTGGGGGCTGTAGGTGATTACCAGTGGTGGTCTATTGTTTTCTTTGTTGGACCTATCCTGTAGTAGGTGATATTGCAGAAGAAGGTGGGCAAGGTTTTGTGACCTGCATTGTGCAAGAGATCAGACTAGATGATTATACTGGTCCCTTCTGACCTTAGAGTCTACGGCTATGTCTACACTTGCTAAACTTAGTTCGAATTACAAAGGGGTAGCCGTGTTAGTCTATTGTAGAAAGACAACTGTAACTTTCCTATCTTCAAAGCGTCTGACGAAGTGGGATTTTCTCCCACGAAAGCTCATGCGATTAATAAATCTGTTAGTCTTTAAAAGTGCCACAAGACTCTGTTGTCTTAGTTCGAATTAGTGAGTTCGAACTAACTAATTCGAACTAATTTTAGTTAGTTCGAATTAGCTTAATTCAAACTAGGAAAACTTAGTTCAAACTAAGCAAGTGCCATTCATGGCACCTGCTTAGTTCGAATTAGTGATCCCAATTCATTTCAATGGCCGGTTAGTTCGAACTAAGAAATTAGTTCTAATTAACATGGCCACATTGGTTAATTCGAACTAGTTAGTTCGAATTAACCCTTTAGTTCGAATACCCTATTCAAACTTATTGGTTCGAATTAAGGAAGTCCTTAATTCGAACTAACTAAAGCCTAGTGTAGCCATGGCTTTAGTTAGTTTGAATTAAGCCTCCTTAGTTCGAACTAACTTGCCAGTGTAGACATAGCCTATATGTCTATAGGACTTCTGGGTACCTGTCTGATAGTTTACTTTATACTAGGTTGAACAGACTGGATGATATGAGCAAAGAAGTTATTACACCTTTTGTCGAACAGCATGCATCAAATGCATTGAATCTGGATGATTATTGGTTTAGTGAGGGATATTGTCTTTTTACTTCTCCATCTTGGGTTCAAATCTGATTTGGAGTGAACAAAGTTATTACCATCTGATGGTCATTCAATACTTACATGAAGTTACACAGTTCAATTCCTAGACGAAAGATAACAGACTGATACCTTGCAAGAATGTGTAACCTTCGGGTGGGCTAAATTCATTTAATTGCCCCTCTCCAGTGCCTCACAGAAATCAATCCCAATCCCTGTGGAGGAAGCAGCTGGAGACCCAGGATCCAGTCTGTACAGGACTCACAGCGAAGCTTGCTCACAGCTACACTCCCACATTAAAATACTACTATAATAAACATAACAATGAACTTTATTAACTACTAACTAAATGAACCGTATCCTAAGAAAACAAATTACAATTAACCAAGAACAATCCCTTGCATGAAAGATACCCAAGAGTCCCAAAGACTGTGTGGAGTTCACCCAACCCTCAGCTACAGTCTCTGTTCCAGTGTGGAAGCTTGAGTGGCAAGAAATAGCTGTCCTCTTCTCTCTTTGCTGGGATCCTCTGTAGAATTACATGCAGGCTCTCTCTTCTCCTCTGCAACCAGCCCTCAGTCCCATATGCATGTCTGCAAGTCTGTTGCAAATGACTCCTTTACATGGAGAAAACATCTTGTTCACTCCTGGCTCAGCTCCTCTCCAGAACACTAAGCACATGGTCTCCCCTCAAGGCAGCTCCTGCCTGCTGTCTGCTCAGGCTGCTGCTCTCCAGTCATCTGACTGACAACCTCACATCACACCAGCAGGGTACACTGTGGAGCATGCTCAAATTGCTACAACTCCCTGCTTCTGGAAGTTTCCAGTTGTGGGTCGCTAATCTGCCCAACAACAGTAACCCACCCTCAGCAGGTCTCTCAGAGATAGCCTTTTCAGGCATATGGGTTACAAATGCAGTTCTTGATTAACTATTCTTTAATCTGGCCTGCGGGGCTTTTTAAAATGGCTCGCACTGCCTGACTGCTGGCTGGGAGCCGGGCCACAGATGACCCATCTCAGTGCACAGCTGGGACCCCCGCTGCAGCTGCCTGCCTCCCCTCCAGTCCTGGCTAGGGCTCCAACCACTCCGGGCAGGGCTGCAGGCTGGTGCGGCACTGCTGGGGGCTGTACTGGTGGGCAGGAGGCCACAGGCTCGGGGGAGAGGGAGGGAACCACGGGCTGGCACAGCCATGGGGGAGCAGGAGCATAGGCCGCACTGTTGCTCCCCACAAACTGTTCATGGGAATCCAGCCTCCCCATCCCCAACCCCTTTTTTAAAAAAAGAAACTTTCAATTTTTTTTTTCAAATTTTTAGAAAATGCTTTTGCCTCAAGGACTACAAGTATAATTTTTACAACTCTGAAGGGCCACTAGCCTATTTAATTAAACATTTTATTGAAAATTAATTAATTGGTTTTAATTATTTTAATTAAAATTTAATTTGAATGTAATTAATTTGATTTTAATATAAATTTAATTAAATAGATGGGTGGCCCTTCTGGGTTCTATATTTGTGGCCCTTGAGCCAAAAAGGTTGGGAACCACTGCTTTAATTACTCATGAGCAGTGTCTGTTCTGAACGAGTCCAACAGAAGTAAGACAGTAGTACACTTTCCAGTGCCATTTAATTCTTAATGGTGGATTTTGTTGTTGTGGGAAACTATCCATTTGAAATTACTTAGACCATCAACTCACTTCACATAAAGCCAGCAAGAACAATTCGATGTAAACTGACTGGAACTGGTGAACATTACTTATTCCTAAAATATCCAGTCCCATTTGAATTCTGTCTACTCAGATTGTAGCTGGTTGCTGTGAGATCTCACAGCTTTGGTATGTTGGTTTTAGAAGGAATTAGAATGTCTAGTCTGCCCACAATACAAGCTGCAAAAAGCTTAAGGTAAAGAACCATGCACACAGTTACTCTGCACATGTTTAGTCATAAGGAGTAAATAACTCCACAAAGGGTGGTGTATGTTTCACAGCCCAGGAAAACCTGAAATTAAGTGCAGCTGCAAAAGCATCGTATAGCGTCACTTGGTTCCCTCTCCCATATATCTATCGAGGAAGAAGTGCCTGCGGGCTTCCAGGCTATTGCTTTCCATTCTCCCCAATTTGTAATAAGTGACTTGAGAGGAAAAAATGTGTCTTGTCATTTGTTGTGTGGGTTTTAGATCTTTTTCTTGTGGTTTTTCTTATGAATGTTGACATAAATAATTCAGCTTGTCTAGAAAATGGCATTCAGAAAAATTGTGATTATGAGACAAATTCACTTTATGTGTAGATGAAAAAGTAAGTGGAATTTCAGGGTAAAAAGTCATTGGAAATAATCAGTAAAGAAAATAACTGAAAGTACACCAAGAAACAAATAAAATGCACGCGGTACTATATTAGGGTGCGTTTACAATGGCAACTTAGGTCGACTTAAGGAGGCTTAAGTCTACCTAAACAAAGCCACGTCCACACTGGGCTTTTATTAAGTCAACTTAAGCATTTCCTTAAGTCGACTTAAGGTAAGCTTAAGTCGACTTAATAACACCTGGTTTTAGGTCGACTTAAGCCTTAAGTCGACTCCTTAAGTCAACTTAAAGCCAGTGTGGACAGGGATTAGCCCCTAAATCGACCTTATTAAGTGGACTTAACGCATTAAGTTGACTTAATAAAGTCAACAAGGGGCTATGTCTACACTAGAAAAGTTAAGTCGACTTTGTTAAGTCGACTTAACTTTTCTAGTGTAGACATAGCCCTAGTTTCACTCAGAATGAAGCACAATTATTGGTTTCACTTTTAGTAAATGTTATTGAAAAACTAAAGTGTCATTTGAAATTTAATCAAGTGATGTACAATGTGAAGGAACATTACTCAAAATTTGTGAATGACATTTGGAAATACAATGTTAATTGACATAGTGCTAAAAAGGGAGGCCTTTTTGCAGCCTTCTTGTAGTGCAAGCACTCTACAGAACTCTGTGAGAAAACAGAGAAAAACAGCTTTGCTGCCAGCTTCATCTTCCCTCATTCCCACAGAAGCATCCACATGGGTTCAAGCTTCATGGGAAGGCGAAATTGTGGCTGCTATTGGGAGGGCCAATCTCCAGTATACCAGGTATTATAATATGTAATGATCCAATTAATTAACTGGAGCCCGCCTTCCATCCCACCAAAGGTCCTTTTGCTTCATTCACTCTGTGATGCAGCAATCCAGTGACTAGTTTGAGATTTTTTTTTTAAAAATATACCTCAATTTATCCTGAAATTTGATACCAGATCATAGGAAGAGATGCAAGAATATCTATTGATAAAAGAAGCTTTCACTGAAAATAAGATACCAGATCATAATAGTCTCATTAGATTCTGATTTTTCTCCCTTTAGGTATGCAAGTTGATTGAATGATTAAAGTCTAACCATTTGGATAAATAATTAAAATTCCATAAGAAATAGAATTGAGAGAATTAAAGCAAACCAAGCTTAAGTTTTCTAAGTGCTAGAATTAATATCCAGTCATTGGGACAAAACATAACGAGTTTCCATGGTCTACCAAGGAGTATGAAGCTACTCAACACAACCTTGGGAGGCAGAATTTCACCCTCTCTGAACAAGTTTCCCAGAAAACATCTCTACTGAACTCTTATTACAGCACATGAGAGGAAGATTAGATATGTATGGTTTAACAGATACTCTCAAATACAAGGTTGCCCAAGACGTCAACATTTTATCAGTTGTCACTAATTCAGTAACTTTTATTTAAACATTCTTAAAGAATATGAGGTATTTGTTATAATTTTTTTTAAAAATGAAAGCCCTTCTTAAATATTCTTTGATGAATCAGTATTTTACTTTTAAATGGTTTTTAAACTTAGCTTAGAAGCTAAAGAATTTGGGCCAGATTTTTTCATATGCTAGGGTGGTCTTGGAGCAGGGGGTTAGAGAAGGGCATTAGGCAGTTAGCAGTGATTCTATTCTATTCTATGACCAGGTCCCAGCTTGTCACTGTCCAGTGTGAGTCAGAACAGCCATGGAGAAGCTCTGACTTACTTTAGTTGAGTATGGTCTCCAAAGACTGTTGTTGTGTCTCAGCCTCGTTCCACCATCAACATGTGTATTATGTCAGGTTGTAGTGGTTTGGGGGCAGCTGGTTCAGGAGTCAGTTCTTCCAACTTTACTGAGAGACCATTAGAGAGGTTAGGAAAATAAAAATCTCTTGCTGCGCAAAATTTTGTGATTTTGAAAATTAACATCCCAAACCAGGACAGTATTAACTTTGTGAAATTTTCTGTGTGAAGGGATTTCAGGAAAATAAGTCCATTTCAGGAGACCAAATTGGATTTCTTTGGCTTCTCAGCTGGTAGACTTGTTCAATTTCATTAAAGCATAAAATTTCAATTTTGTGAAAAGTGCATTTGAAAAAAAATTCCAAGTAACTCCATCTACAACCTTCCCACCACAAATGTGACCGTGGACACTTTTCTTGACAGACTCAGTAGAGAGGCCAAAAACCAAATAGCTATGGAAGCTGAATATCTGATTAAAGGGGGACCAAAATCACGGCTATAATTACTATGCTTTTTTTAGCTGCAAATGTGTTGCTTTTCAGCCAACCACACATTATTTAACAGCTCTAGTAATGTGTCATTTGTTTAAAAACACTTCTTCAAACAAATTCTTTTTTATGAAGTGTTTACATTGATTAAAAATGACACACAATAACAATATTTTTTTTAAAAAAGTAGCCTGTTTCCTTCAAATTGTTTTCCTCACTCAAAAAAAAATTTGGAAAAAGTGTAGCTTTCATTTTGCATGGGGGAAGATTCACTAACCAATTTAAATGTATTTGCTACATATGGTGGCAGTTAGAGCTATGCTGTAAAAATATCTTTTGAGAAAATAGTGAAATATCAGTTTTTTTCCCCTGGATTTGTGAAAAAGTGAGAATTTCCTGCATTTTCATGATGTTAAAAGAAAGTTTTTCAGAGGAAAAGCTTAGTTGCCTTCATCTAAGAAATTGTCTCACATTTTCAGCAACCTAGAAAGTTATGTTTACACTTAGTAAGAAATAAGACATTTAGAATGTGTTTGTTAAAACCGTTCTATATGGGACAAACATTAAAAATTGAAGGAAAAAGTTCCCTCTTGCATTGTTCTAAGATAGCTGCCATTGTTATTGCTGGAACTCTTCTAATGAAATTTACAATTTTCCTTTTGCCTCTCACACCTCTTCACTTGACTCTTACAGTAAGGCAGCCTGAATTTACAAATGGAACAATACCAACCTTTTGCTAAAACGTCTTTAGACTTCTCTAAATAGCTTTCTTTATAAGACTATCACCATACTTTCAAGGATCCTCCATTTCTTCTTCTTTTTTTTAAACACTCTTAGATAAGGTATTACCCTCCCTACTCTTTCATTTGTTGTCATCCCTATAAACTGGCCATCATTTTTTATTTGGACTTCTCTCTAGGTCTTCGGCTATTTTTAAATCTTAGAGATATTTATGAAAATCTGACCTTTCCTAACCAGTCACACAGTGAAAATTCTCATCATCGCACATCTTGATTACTTCAACATCCTTTAGTGCAAGAAGCTTTTCTGTGGCCTTGACAATGCAGTCTTGCTCCACTCATATCTATTCGAAATGCTGCTTTAAAGATTATTTCTCTAGCCCTTCACTTTATCCTTTCTTTCATTACCCTTCCCAGCTCCACTGGCTTCCCCTTCTCTATCACATCAAACATAAGCTACTCATCTTCACTTTTAAGGCTCTTAAGAGTCTACTAACACTCTCCCAGTCAGCTGTTTTTCACTATTGAGATGTCAACCCCACCTCTGAATGGCCCATGATGCCAGCTTCTATTGGCCATTTGTTGCCACCCAATGGAGATGGAGGGTGGGGTCTGATTGCTCAGGCAAAGCAAGACAGTAGAACCCAGTGGTTAAAGTCAGTATCACCATGAGGGTGTTGTGAGGCAGGATGGTCGAATGGTCAGAGTCATTATGAAGCCTGTCTGGATTAGGGCAGCATAGTTTAGTGGCCTGAATCATGAGTGTTGCCCAGTTGGCCTCTTGGCCAGTTGCGAGAATGGGGTACCTGGGGGAGGAGGGCTCAGGCTCTCCCTGGTTTTCTGATCCCCACCCAGGGCTCAAATGGTGGAGGGGGTATTTGCCACTAAGTCAGCTGGGATCCTCCCACAACATGGTGACTCTTCCCAAGGGTGGGATTTCCTCTACCCAAAGTGCAAGGTCAACTCCCTTGTCTCTAGTGTGGGGTAGGTCCACTTTATCACAATCTGGCCATATCTGTTTGTGTGTCTCTTGTCTTAGACTGTGTCTGTAAGCCTGTGTTTTGAACCTATCACAACAGGCCACTGGTCTATGACTAGAGCTCCTATGTGCAACTGTAATAACAAAATAATTGAAATACAGTGTATGGCTGCTCATAATAATAACTTACGTAGTGGTTACAAGAAAAGGAAACATTTTAATGTGGCATAGAGATAATAAATCATGGTGTAGTATGGTATTAAGGTGCTATTGGCACAAATTGAAAATAACTGGCATAACTCTTATTACTCATGAGTAATTTAGTCATCCTAAATTTACGCCAGTAAATCCCACATGTCACAATACACCTTTATGCATAAGGATTTATTCATAGGACTAAGTAGCAATGCTTTAATCTTACTGCCTTCCACATATTTCATCACACGACAGTAGAATGAAAACTTTCTCTTGACTTAAGAGCCTGAGTGAAAGTGCTAATTCAATTTATAAAAGAAAGATCAGAACAATAAACCAAAAAAGGAATCTCAGCTGACTTACTTCTCTGGTTACCCACTGCCAAGGCTGTTGCTAGTTTCACTTTGGTAAAGCCTGGGGAACACTGTTAGTACTTTTTCCACTTCATTTCCAGATTTTATGCACCTTCCCTGCCCCCAACCCCCATGTTTCCCCTCCTAAAAATTTCTATAAATTATGGTAAATATCACAGCATGGTGTAGGGGTGTATGTTTTTTTTTTAAAAAGAAAACTCAAAACAAAACCATACTGTTTTAAAGCAGAACATGTGCAGAGTTCTTGAGAGATGTGAAAATTCTGTCATTGAACTACAAGGGTAGTTTCCGGCAACAGATGAAATTCATAAAAAATAAGAAAAACTAGCAGATCAGCCTCTGGGCAGCTGTACAAGGTAAGAAGAAGCAAATTCTGGAAGAACGGTGAGGTAAAAAAGGATTACATATTATAGCAAATAGACAGAGGGACAATTTTTGTGCTCATGCTACCACCAGTGAAGTTAGCAGACCAAAATTCCCCATGACCACTTTTGATTTTGGGTGCCTTCCCTTTTGGGTGCCCCTCTTGAGGCATCTTGGGACTGAATCAGAAGTGCTGGGCACTCCTTACTCCAAATGAAGTTCTAAAGGACCTCTGAAAATCAGGCCTTAGCTTTCTTAAGTTGGACACCAAAAGATATAAGCAACCAAAATTAGAGGTACTCATGAAAATTTTGCCATACAGTTGCACACAATGTAAATGAGAACAAGATTTAGTTTTGAAATGTTAATTTTCCAAAGCTAAGGAAGTTGAATGAAATTGCCTGTGAGGAAAAAATTGGAAGGAAAAGGGTGAAGAAAATTGAGAGGTCTTTAAGAAGAGTTTATTACGTGGCCAAAAATGGCACAATCTTATCATGGTGAAGTGAAGATACCAATTAGAAATTTAAAAAGCATATATACATAAATGCATATAACAAAGGGAAATAACTGCAAAACAATATAAACCAAAAGTTATAAAATGTAAAAGATTGAAAAGGGACATTCATGATACCAGAGAAAAATCCATGGCTAGCAGGGCTAAAGCTAAGGGGGTTTTGAAAGTATATTAGAAACAAAATTAAATCCTAGCAATGGTATTGCCCTATTGCTAATTAATTGTAAAATTATTAAGAACAATGCAGAAAAGTTCAGGATTTTTTTCTGTTCTGTATTTGGAAAGAAGGAAGTATAGCATAATGATGACACAGGGCTTTCTAGTCTTTTAGTAACTATAAAGGATATTAAACAACAGTTATCAAAGATCAATATTTTAAAAATCAGCTGATCAATATAATGTCCACCCAAGAGCTCTAGAACAGTTGGTTGAAGAGAACTCTGACCCATGGATGTTATTTATTTATTTATTTTAAAGTCTTGGAGTGATTTCTGAGGAAAATCCAGAAGAAAGGAAGCATGCTACTTCTTGTGCCAATATTCAAAAAAGGGCAAGTAGGATGATCCCTGAGTTCTTACCAGAGTCCTGTTGCAAATTCAAGACCGTAGCCATCATGTACATAATCATCCTTTGCAGTGGAAGATTGTACCAAGCATTAACCTATGAGATATAAATCTTGTCCAACAAACAGCTGTGCTAGATGCATAATTCAAGGTGGAAAGAAGTGGTTAACATATGAAAGTGTATGCATTGACTATGTAGGTTTAATGTTGCCCTGGAGAAAGTCATCATGGACAAGTTACATTAACTATCCCTGAAAATTTTATAGGTCAATAATGAAAATGCTGACTGTTTTAACTGCAGTAGCATGAACGATATTGCTGTAATAATGTCTGTAAGATGCAAAGCATCTTCCTAAAGAAAACCTAGTAAAAATGTAATTTGAAATTGTATATGACTTTAACATTTTGTTTAAGATTAAGATTTTTATTACTGTTGTGAGGAGAAAGGTTATTGCATTTCATGGAGGATTTTGATATTTTGAAATTATCCATAAAAGGAAATATAGCCTGGTCTCTGACTCCCAGACAGTCCACCTGGCAGGTTGCTGCAGAGCCATGGACTTCAAGACAGTCCAACAACTGCCAATGATCTTAGTTGGCAAGCTGACAGGAACCCGAGAAGATTCTGAAACCGGACCAACAGGTTCTGTTGGAACTTGGTCAAAACAAAAAACCACAACCAACTTTGTGAAATGTTTTGATTAAAAATACCCCTCTAGCAAATTGATCAGTTTTCCTTTTTTTACATAGCAAACATTTCTGTAGTGTTTTGACAGCCAATTATAAAAGAAATGAGTATTCCAACAAATTATTTTGTACCAGGCAGAAACTAATTTCTCTATGGGTGCGTCTACACTTGTAAATTAAGTCGACTTAAGCAAGCTTGCTTAAGTCGACTTAATTTACTCTGCGTCTACACTACACTTTCCTTAAATCGACTTAAGCAAGCTGCTTAAGTCGACTTAAGGAAAATTAAGTCGACTTTGTTAAACCTAGTTTAAAGTCGACTTAAGCCAGTGTGGAGGCAGAGTAGCACTAAGTCGACTTTAAGTTGACTTAGGGCTCTCCAGGACTCCCCCACTGCCCTCCCTGCCAGGGGGGGTGAGACAGCGGGAGCCTAGCATGCCCCACCACAGGGCAGGGAAGAGCCCAGCCCACCCTGCCCCTATGCTCTGCCAGGGTCCTTGTCCCCCTTTGCCCCATTGTACCCAAGTACAATGGGGCAAAGGCTGAGCCCCCTGGCACTTGGCAAGGGGTGCCCCCCCGCCACTGCGGAACTCTCCCAAGTCCACCTAGCCCCTAGAAGTCAACCTAGGTGTCCAGTGTGGATGCTCTAGGTTGACTTCGTAACTTCCCCCCTAAGTCGACTTTAAATTTAGGTGTGGACATGCTAAGTTGACTTAACAAAGTCGACTTAAAGTCAACTTTGTTAAGTTGACTTAGCTAAAGTCGACCTAAATTTACAAGTGTAGACATAGCTTATGTTTGCCTTCTCATATTGTTATTCTAAAGTGGAACCAACTCCTTAATGCCTCTTCTTCTCCCATTGAAACCAATGTTACATCAGCATATGCTTAAAGTAAAGTGCATGCTTAAGTGCTTTCATGAATAAGGATGCTTTCCTGAATTGGACCCATTCTTCACACAGGGACAGACTTTGCAGTCTTTATTATTAGTGAGTATTAGTTTACTCTGCAGAGTGCCCCACTGATTTCTTCTGGTTTCAGTTAATCTGCTCACACAGTATTAAATTACTCATGGATGTGACATTTGGGCTCATATTTTTCTTTTTTACAGTAAAGATGTTTCATCAGAATTATACCAGTTTATTTCATTAACACCCACCGATTTTAGTGTGGCTCTTGATCCATATGTCGCAATACAATATCAGTGCCTAAATATTCTAAACTCTTAAATTAAAATTGAGATTTGGTGAGCATTAGAAGCGTTTTTAATTTCGTGAAGGGAATAGAATTTGACCCAAATATGATAGAATATCTGTACTGTATTTGTCTATCACTCTTGTTTATGGTGTAGATACGTATATTATACTTCAAAAGGAAAACACTTTTCTAACAGAAAAGTCTTACATGTGTGCATAATCTATAAAACATTATTTGTAGTGACACATTTATATATAAGTAGGAAGTTAGAAGATATTAGTGGTTAAGTCTTACATTTTAGGCATTGGTACCAAGAATTACATCCTGAGAGAAAATAGAAGAATGTCATGGCTACTGAAGATTAACTTCACACTGTCTGAAGACAGCTATCTGGCAAAGCTTTAACATACAAATAAATCAATGTTGGGTTTGGCTCTTTAGTTAATATTTTTCAGATCACCCAAAAACAGGTTTAGGATTATATTCCAGAAAAGCTGATTTAGCACTAATATAAATTGTATATGTATTCATTAGCTTTGGCTGCTATTCTGTCTTAATTATCTCAATAATTAAGCAACATCAGTATAGGTTGTATTTGGAAGGGACACATGTAAGGAACATGTTAAGAAAGTGGTTATGTTTACTTGGTAGGTGCCATTTTCCCTCCTCACTCTATAATGAGTGAACACTGCAGAATAGTGCAAAGGGACATAGAAACTTTAGATGACAGAAGAGGTCAGACTAGAGGAGGAGAAGATTTTTTTTTTGTTTTGTTTTTTGTTTTAGGTTTGGGGGGACTGGAATATAGAAAAGTCACTGAAAAATTGTTTTTCAAGGCACTGAATCTATTTGGGAATTTAGGTTAAATCCATTTCTGCAGCAAAAAAAGAAATCAATAGAACTCAAAAAAATAATTTTGGCAATTTTGAAATACTGTGTTGACTTTTCATTTCAAGATATTTTGTTTCAACCATTTTGAAAAGGAACTTCTTGATTTCTCTTTTCAAAATGATGTTCCTTTTCAAAATATGGCTTGATTAAAAAACAAAAGTGATCTGAAACAAAATGGAAATAAATTAACTTGGGTTGAACGGAACATTTTTGTCATTTCACCTCAGCAAGAAATGAAAGAAGAGTCAGTTTCAGTTTGTTTTAGTTTTTTTTCCCCTAGTATTTGTTAAATTCTAGTCCTCAGCATGCCTGGTCACTAAAAATGCCAAAGTACTCTTTGTCAGATAAGGGGTATTAACTTCAAAAGTATTGCAGCTACATTCTACCACCCACACAAGCATTCTTCACTTCCAGTTCCATGTTGTGTTCTATAGTTACAGAACAATGTTAAATAGCAGCTCTAGATTATTTTGTTTACATGAGTAAATGGCCTGTTACCAAAACTGAATATTGCATGGAAAAAAATCATTTTCCTTTCTCTACATATTTTATTTTTCTGGGGAGTCTTTCCTCATTTTCTGTTTTGTTTTGTTTTTTTTTCAAATAGGAAAGTTTCAAATTGTGAAAAAAGGAAAAACTAAAAATATTGCAAGATTATTCAAAATCAGCTTAAACACCTTCAAAATGAAAAATCAATTATGTTATTTTATTATTTTGAACAGTCCTATTAAGTAGTTTCCTGTGTTCACCTGCATTGCAAATTGTTAATGCTTAGTGATAATATTCCATAACTCCAGAAACTAAGACAATATCTTTAGACCAGTTAATTATACAGAACTCTAATTCAAGCATTGGACATAGCCCAGAGTAACGGGTAACACAGTTCCCCCTTGCTTATATGTGGGTGGGGAAGAGGCGAGTCGAAGATTCCCTTTGCAGTTGCTCTGTCAGTTATTCTGGCTGGTGAGTAAAGTAATCAGAGCCAGGGCTCTACTTTCACTCCCAATCTCTGCTTTCTCATTCAAAAATTCTATACAAAACAGAAGTCAAAGTTATCTAGCAAGATGCGGGCTAATTATTATTTTTTTAAATATTGCTTATTAAAGTTGTTCAGAAAATTTTAAAAAATCATTTCCTCTCCACACACCCGTTTTCTGATTTTCTCTGTTGTTTATAGCTTGTGGTTCTGATGCCCACTAGTGTCTCTGGGTTGCAGATAGTTATGTCCATGAATAAAGCCTAGTCTACACTAAAAAGTTAACTCAAATACATTGCTTAGAGGTAGGAAAAATCCACACACCTGCAGCCTGAGCAACATATTTAGCATAATACAATCCACATATAGATAATGCTAGACAGGGCTGTCCCGAGGCAGGGGCATGACCCAGGGCCAATTGGCCTAGCGGCATCTGCACCTCCCCATTCCCACCCCAGGGGGGTGGGGCAGGCCCAGCCCAGAGTCCAAGCTCTGTGCTCCCCCTCCCCCAGGGGTGTGGTGGGCTGGCCCAGGAGCTGGGATCTTCCCTTTCACCCCTCCCCTTGCTGCAGGTCCCACAGAAACGCGGGGCCCAGGATGGTCGCCCCATTCTCCACCCCAGGGAAGGTCCTGATGCTAGATTGGTAGAAGAAGTTTAGACGTATTGATAGAAGAAGTTTTCTGTTGACCTAGCTACCACTTCTCAGGGAGGTTGATTACCTAATGAAAGAACCTGTTCTGTAGTCACAAATCATGTCTGAACTGAAACTCTACCTCAGCACAGCTGGGCCACTCTAGCATTTCAAGTGTAGACAAGCCCAAAGTTGATTTCCACAAGGAGTCCTATTTATTGGAATAGTCCATAAGCCTTCAGGATCAGGGCCTAGAAGCTGAGTGCTTTCCCCAATGCCATTAGTTTTTGTTTTACTATTTTACTAGAAACAGGAACTAGTTCTATAGAGCAGTAATTATCAGGATTATCTCTTTTCCTTCTTTGCAAATCACAGCTACGTTTGCTTTTTCCAAGTTTATGGCATGTACTTCATTTCCTGAACTTTCAGAAATAAATTAAAGAGAAACTAAGCTACTGTTTTCTGATAACTTTCCAGAAATGATCACCTTTTCATAAAATATCCTTATTTCATCTGGGGTTATTTTATTTACAGTGTTGTTTTTCCATAACTCATTTCTGGGTTTGTATTGTCTCTCTATTTTATATGGTACAGTAGAGTAAGTGGTCTAGCAACACAACAAACTTCCATAATACTGAGATTGGCCAGGTCTGCAGCCAATTTGATTCTTCACTATAAAACAAAAATTCCTGTACAAATAGTTATTCCTGAAATTGGTGAATTAAATCCAGATTAGCTTTTTTATACCAAATCCTATTTTTTCAGTAAAATTTGCCTAACCTAAACATGATTTGTATTTGGCACACTTCTATATGTTTGTTGCAGCGAACATGTTGAGTTAGTCATCAAAAACTATGAAATGGTCAAAGACAGTTCATGGGAGGCTTTCTTTTAGGTAATTTAGCTGTGGTTTTTAATGTGAATACTGAGATAAATCAAGCTTCTAGTAAAAGGAATCATATTGCACAGGAAAAAATCCAGAATATATAATAAAATGCTTTCCTTTTGATTTTATTGTCTAATTTTATTTATTTATTTTTAGCACAAACGTCTGGTCTCCACAATTCACGGCTATTAATAGCAATATGGACATTGTAGTATGCAATAGGTTACTTTTAGGAAATGGAAAGGTTGAAGTCATTAGAAATTCTGTTTCATAGACATCGTATAATCATGCTAGTTATAATTTATTCTTCTTAATTTCAGTTTGATTTTTCTAAAGTTAAATGTAATACTAGCGAAGCAGGATTTCTGAAGAAATTGTGAACTAAACTATCCAGTGCAATTAACTCCAGCCTCTGAGGGAATGCCTCACTCCCAGCTCCAGAAGAGTGTTCAACTTAACCCTTTTCCAGGCAGTTTAGTCACTCTGTACTTGCCAGTTATGACATCACCATGTTTTTCCTGAATACATTGCCCACCAGGTCAATGAATATTTCAGAAATTATCCAAATACATGGTTAGAGTCAATCCTTAACTAATCCTAAAGTTTATTAATAAAAGAGGAAAAAAGAAGAGTTATAAACATCTAACAGATCAACATACATACAAATAAATGTAACATTTTAGGGTCAACTCCATAGCAGAGATGGAGAGGCTGCTGACTTTCTTTCTGGAATCAATTAAAAAGGTTATAATCCAATAGGCATTCCAGATACAGAGTTTGTTAAAGTTCTTCCATGAGAAAGACAGAGTAAATCCACAGTAAACCTGGAATTCATATGTGGATTGGACACTGTTGCCTCAGAGCTAAATAGGGACTACGGATTTTTTTTCTCATTACAACAGGTGATTTGACCTCACTTTCTTCTATATGCTGTTCCTCAGTGTTTGAATCTTAACAACTGCTCTGGTTTGTTGTTACAGTCTGACCTCATCCTATGACTTATACTTCCCTGCATTTATTTTCCTCCCATTTTGTAAGTTCCCCATCTTCGAAGTGTCTGATGAAGTGGGATTTTCTCCCACGAAAGCTCATGTGATAAATAGTCTTTAAAAGTGCCACAGGACTCCTTGTTTGTTTTAGTAAATGTGGAGACCTGTCTTGTGGCTTATACCTTCCCTGTCAATGTTTAAACAGACCCAAAATAAAAAGGATCAGGCCCAAAGCTTCCTTTATAATTGAAGTAAGATTGATGCTTGCAAGTAACTCAACCACCAAGGCTTTACTGATAGTGAGCCAACAATTTGATCTCTACTCAATGAGTCTCTCAGACAGAACAGTCAGCAATTAAGCATTCAAACTATCAAGACAATTCACAGGTGTTTTAATATGTGATATTATAGGTTTCAAAGAGAAAACAGCACAATATCATTACACCACAAGCATTAGTAAGATCATTGCCGGCAGATCCAGATAAGTGATTATTCCTCTCTATTCAGTAGCGGTGAGGCCTCATTTGGAATACTGTGTCCAGTTTTAGCCACCTCATCCCAACTACAGAAAGGGTGTGGACAAAGTCGAAAGAGTCCAGCAGAGAGCAACGAAAATGATTTGGGGCCTGGAACACATGACTTATGAGGAGAGGGTGAGGAAACAAGAGTTGTTTAGTCTGCAGAAGAGAATTATGAGGGGGGATATGATAACAGCCTACAACTACCTGAAAGGAAGTTCCAAGTATGATGTAATTAAGCTGTTCTCAGTGGGTACATCTACACTGGAGGCTCTGTTAAGTCAACTTAACAAGGTTGACTTTAAGTCAACTTAAAATTGACCTTGTTAAGTTGACTTAGAGAATCCACACTGAAAACTCCAGTCGACTGCCAACGTCCACGCTGGCAGGTGCTAGGTCAACAGAGGAGTGGTGCATTGTGGGTAGCTGTCCCACATTGCACAGGAGCCTGGAGGCCAATTAGGTCAACTTAAGGGCACTCCCCATCTACACTGGCTTAAGTCAACTTAATAAGGTTGACTTAAGCATTAAGTCGACCTTCAGAGGTGATGTTATTAAGTCGACCTAAGTAAGCACTTAAGTCGACTTAATAACTGCCCAATGTAGACTCAGCAGTCTATAGGTCGACTTAACCATCCTTAAGTCAACCTAAAGGCTCCAGTGTGGACATACTCAGTGGTAATAGTTGACAGAACTAGGAACTATGGTGTGAAATGGTGTCAAGTTGCAGTGAGGGTGATCTAGGTTGGATATTAGGAAAAACGCTTTCACTAGGAAGGTGGTAAAGGAATGGAATGTGTTATCTAGGGAGGTGGTGGAATCTCCATCCTTAGAGGTTTTTAAGGTGCAGCTTAACAAAGCCCTGGCTGCGATGGTTTAGTTGGGGTTGGTCCTGCTTTGTGCAGGGGATTGTACTAGATGGCCTCCTGAGGTCCCATCCAACCCTAATCTTCTATCATTTTAAGTCCTGTCTAACATTTTGTGTACAAAGATAAATACATCTCTGGTAGGTTGACTTACAATACCCCAGTAATTAAACCAGTGGTCAGTGTCCACACTACCCGCGTTGGGTTAGTGGTGTGCATCCCCCCACCAGGAGTACTTCCATCGACCTAAGAGGGGCAGTGTGAGAAGCTGATTGCCCTGTCTGGAAGTTCCCTGCTGGGAGCCTGGCTGCTCCATGGGCTCCTGGTGGGTTGCTCTCATTCTCAAGTCCCTGCTGGAAGCCAGGGGAAGTGACCTGAGGCTTCTCACCCCATGTAAATGTAACCCATATGCCTAAAAAGGCTATCTCTGAGAGACCTGCTAAGGGTGGGTTACTGTTGTTGGGCAAATTAGCAACCCACAACTGGAAACTTCCAGAAGCAGGGAGTGGTAGCAATTTGAGCATGCTCCACAGTGTACCCTGCTGGTGTGATCAGTCAGATGACTGGAGAGCAGCAGCCTGAGCAGACAGCAGGCAGGAGCTGCCTTGAAAGGAGACCATGTGCTCAGTGTTCTGGAGAGGAGCTGAGCCAGGAGTGAACAAGATGTTTTCTCCATGTAAAGGAGTCATTTGCACCAGACCTTGCAGACATGCATATGGGACTGAGGGCTGGTTGCAGAGAAGAAGAGAAAGCCTGCATGTAATGCTACAGAGGATCCCAGCAAAGAAAGAAGAGGACAGCTATTTCTTGCCACTCAAGCTTCCACGCTGGAACAGAGACTGTAGCTGAGAGTTGGGTGAACTCCACACAGACTTTGGGACTCTTGGGTATCTTTCATGCAAGGGATTGTTCTTGGTTAATTGTAGGTTGTTTTCTTAGGTTAAGGTTCATTTAGTTAGTAGTTAATAAAGTTCATTGTTATGTTTAATGTAGTAGTATTTTAATGTGTGAGTGTAGCTCTGAGCAAGCTTCGCTGTGAGTCCTGTACAGACTGGATCCTGGGTCTCCAGCTGCTTTCCCCATAGGGGTTGGGATTGATTTCTGTGGGGCACTGGAGAAGGGCAACTAAATGAATTTAGCCCACCCGAAGGTTACATAAACAAGGTCTTTTTTTCATTTGAAGGCTCCTAAAAGATTTCATAATAAAGTTGCAGATTCCTTTGGAAATCTTAAACATTGCCTGCATCTCCCCAGGGATCCACAGATCACAGGTTGAAACTCACTAGTTAAAGGAAATGGAAACATTATTTCCTTCCCACCTTTCAAATATATGTATAGGTATGGGTAATTGCAGTTTACCATTCCCACCACCGAGCACACATACCTAATCAACTTAGTTTTGAATTGACAAGCAGGAGTTGAAAGAGTTCTTCTCTTTCTTTCTCTTATAGGAAAGGAAGGAAAGTGCAGACCCATCTTAATGGATTGTATCTAAGTGATTATTTTCCCATCCCACATTTTGTTATTTCTAACAGTGATATATTACATTCCTCTATATGCTAAGCTTCTTACTGATGTCCTTTGTTAGTAAGATTAGCTTTTAGGCTGCCAAATGTAAATGGTTCTTTCAAATTATTATTTTTCAAATACTCTGTGTGTTGCTGTTACTTGATTCTGATATTACTTGAATACAAGTAACTACTGTTTGTAGTACAATTATCCCCAATATTCACAGAAATCACAGTCAAGTCCTTTGTCTTCCTAAAGAGGAAGTAGTTACTCTAATAAGAGAGACTTTTGTAATCATTTACTGATATAAAAATCAGGAAGAAGCCACTAGTGATGAGAATTCCTCTTCCCAGTGGATGGGCACTGTGTACGTGGCTTTTTAAAATTAGAATGCATAATACACAACATTACATAATTTATATCTGATTCTTCCCCAATTTACACTGATGTAAATAAGACAAGAATCTGTCCCTGGAATTATAGGTAGCTATGTCCTATCTTGGACCATTTTAGTAATACTATATGACTATCTCAAAATACTTTACAAACTACTTTTCTGTCTAAGATAATTAATGAACGAACAAAAAGAAAGTTTTAAAAAGGTCTCTGGACCAGAACCTCAGCTAGAATAAATTGATGTGGTTCCATTGAGTTAAATGGAGCTATGAGGGTTTACATCAGGTGGTGCTCTGCATTGCTCCTCTTTTCCTCCAGGTTTTATGTGGTGGAAGCATTTCAAGACTCATAAAAAGATCACTCTTTCACCTTGCATAGTCATATTGTATTCAAGCTATCTGACTCAATTACTGTTTTTTCCTTTAGAAAGTTCTGCCAGAAGTGTACTTTGGCAGATAGTTAAAAAAACAGATTGTATACCATAAATAAATGGGTATTTTTTATTTCCTAAACTGGATATTTATTATGTATGAGCAGTTGTCTCCTCATCACTAATTCATGATCTGTTGCTTTTTTAACTTTTGTTACTAAAAATCTGTTCATTATTTGTGCAGTCTCTCTCTCTTTCTCTCTTTTTAATTTTATTTTCAGAGATTACTATAAAAGTCTTGGTTTATTTTTACTTGAATTCTAGATGTACTTGCTATCTTTCTCTGTTTATTAAAAAAAAAAATCAGATGCTTTCTTAAGACAAAATGGCATTCTCTTTAAGATGCCTGACTTATAAGGTTCGTGTTGGTTGATGATCAGTTCTTCAAACAATAACTCTCCTTTCCATTCACTCCACCACAAAAACTAAAAACAAGTTTACCACTTCATAAATTTAGCTAAAGCTTATTTTACTTCTAAATAGCTGATTTAAAACATAACTTGTTTCCAAAGTGAATGAAGATTTATATTATGTACCCTTAAAAAATGAGTTTCAATTACATCAAATGTGTTGATTTAACAAAACTCATTTGACTCACCAGGAATCTTGAGAATCATGCAACATGTTCTATTTGGGAAAGATTTAAAAATAAGAAATGGTATTCTGCTTGTAAAACTAACCGCTGAAGTTTACAATAAGTTATGTCTGGTGTATTTAAAGAAAATACACTTTTGACTATAATTACAAGTATTTATTATAGATTACAGATATTTTAGCTCGGAGAAGGATACAAATGTTTTTAGAAATTTATCAGTGTCAGTCATAAAATAGGATACAAAATTATTCACCTCCAAGTAATAGGGTACAAATTCTACTGCCGATGCATAGATTGTAATGAAAGGGAAAAGGGCAGGAACATGTATGCAATCTAGTAGAAATTGTTAATAGGCTTGTCCGTGCCAAAGAGAAAACTTTTCTTTTAAAAGATGTTTACAGGCTTTTTAAAAGCTACTTACTGGATTCTTGTTGTTGTTGTTATTTCATGTCTATAGTTACACTGGTCTTGGTAAGTGAAAAGTCTGATTTTAAACAACTCTTGTTTTCATTTAGTGAAAAGTCTCATTCATAAAACCTGACTGCTTCTGTTACTTGGAAAGTCTTTTTTTATTATTATTTTTAGTTTAATGCCTTTAGGTCTCACTGTATCAGAGCTGGAACAAAATCCTGCCGCTTGGGTAAAAGCTGAACTAAACACAGTACAGGAATGTCTCTTTGTTCTGTACTCAGAACTCATTGTACTCAGAAAATTTTGATTGTCCTGTCACAAGATGGAAATATTCATTTGCAGGCCAAAATATAGCAGGTCAGACTCTAGCTTTTACTGTGTTTGCTTTTCATGCCTTTGACAGCTTTTGGTCTGTTTTGCACTGACCTTTGAGGTTGGCAGATGATTTTTTAGTTCAAGAGGATTCCTCCTATGTGATCCTGAACTACCCGTATGCCATTACTTCTCTTGCCAACACCTTCCCTCCTCCCGCCCAGTCCTTGCCCTGGACAACTCATGAATGTTAGGGAAAGGGCTCTTTGTGCAATCCCATATGCCAAACATCATCTCTCTGTAAATCAAAGCACCACACAGTCTGCTCTAATTTACTCTGATGCACTGAACTAGCCCTCATTTTAGTGAGCATGCCAATGCAGGGGAATTCAAATAACGTAAGAATGAGGTAACTGTGGTTTTATTTCTCTTCAGCCAGGCATTGATAATCATTTTACTTACAAATTTTCCTCCACAATACCTGTAGGAGCAAAGGGATAGTGTGGCTGTTGTATTACTCCTAGTCCAGTGACATAGGTGCAGTTCTGCTAGATGGTTTAGAGCAGTGATTCCCAACCTTTCCAGTAACATGGCACATTTCAATGAGACAAACAATTCCATGGCACACCCACTTTTTTTCATCTAAATTGACTGCTCATAAATGTCACATTCACTTACATTTACTATGGTTACAGTCTTACTAGAGAGGTTTGCAACATAGTGCATAAAGCAAACTAAAGAAGAATCAAATGCATTAATGTTTCAAACCCACCAAAACAAAACAAAACCAAAAAACACCCCACATCATATCAGTTTTGCTCTTTGGCCACCTCCGTTTATCATGTTAGTATTTTTTAATTGAAACACTGCTACATCACTTTTAATTTGATGATTAATTTTCATGAGTTTTATGAGTTGTAATTTTGGTTGGCTAGAATATTGTTTAAGATGAAACAATGTTTATTTTACATTGATTTTACATTGGTTTTGTACAAAATTTCACAGCACACTTGGACAGTTCTCACAGCACACCAGTGTGCCATGGCACACTGGTTTAAAATTGGTTTAGAGTCAGGTGTGGCAATAGCCCTGCCTTCTTCCCTGCACAGTTTCAAGTCAACTGGAGAGGCTAGCACCATTGACGCATAAAGTAGAGCTATTCTGACCATCTTCTATGTGTATGCAAAAACTTGCCCTCACCAACTGCACAGAAATCAGTCAAATGCATGCCCCACACATCTGCTTAGCTGTTCCTACATTAAAGTTCTTTAATGCAACAGCTTGAAATATGGCTTCGATACATAAAAAACAAAAACAGAAACCCCCCCAATTTTGCTATGGCTGTGAATGGATATTGTCCCAAAAGCATTTGGGCAAATCCTACATGTAATTGGTGAGATGCTAACAAACTCCTACACAGTCCCAAGTCCCTCTAATTCCTGTTTGCTTCATTGAGAACTGATAACTTCCATTGGAAGAAATAAGCACATTGCACAATCTGGTTCTGAGTTCCTGTTCAGGCATAAATTGTCCTAAATTTCCTGGGAGATTTTACTGACAATTCTTTAAGTACCATACGGCTGCATTGTCATTGCTACAGTATTAAAAGTGCAAATGTAAATACTAGCAACTTCAGAAGAGTTCATTCAAGGTTGCCACAAGTTTAGACATCTAAACGCTGTCCCCTTGTCTGTATGTGTATAATCTCAGTTGTCTACATATACCTTATGACATGATTTCATTGCATGGTTTCTCACTAAATGCACAACAAAATGCTACAGAACCTACGAAGAGTAGAAGTGCCTTTATTCTACGTTATATTGTAATATTTGCCAAACAATATGTCATGTTACGCAGTGCTAAGGGATCATATAAAGATCCTGTTGTAATTAGTAATGGGTAAAACTCAAACCAGTGGTTCCCAACCTTTTTGGCTCAAGGGCTGCAGATGTCATTTTTACAACCGTGAAGGGCCAACAGTCTCCACCAGCAGGTCACCTCCTGCTTCCCCCTCTCTCTCCTGCCTCACTGCAGCCAGATGGAAGGAGTTCAGGGAAGAGGCTGCTTCTCACTGATCTCCCATCTCTGTGGCTGCAGCCAGGAAACCACATGCATTCTGTAGCCTTGTGACCTCCACCTGGGTCCGTAGGCAGTGGCTCCCTTTCACAGCCAGAAGGATGAGAGATCATTGCTCTCTTACCTCTGGCTCCAGCAGGGACTACAGCACCTTGGGACTGAGGCAGAGCACTTTGCTATGCTCCCAGCTACAGACAGAGGGAGGGGAGCGCAGTTCTCCCATCCCCTTGGCTGCAGCAAGGAGCCCGCACTGGTCTTTTAAGGCCAAGGAAACGTGCTTCACCTGGGTCCATAGGCAGTGGCTTCCTTCTGGATCCAGAAGGAGGGGAGCTGCAGGCCACTTTGAAAGCCCCCCACAGACCACAGGTTGGGAAGCACTGCCTTAAATTGTTTAGTTAGGTTGGTTAGGATAAACCCAAAAGTTCTGATGCCTCTCTAAGTTCTCTCAACTCTTTGATGATCCCTTCCTGTGAACCTTCCTCCTGACCTCTATCCTTTATTGTGGGAGGATTTTCTACTCCCTGTTTGGCAGCAGAATATTCAGTATATTAATTAGAGTGAGTCAGTTTAATAATTAGATCCAGCCAAAAATATTAGATCTTTCTCTGAAGTGAAGCTTACCCTCTTCATTTTATTAGTATTTGTAACTGGACCTGGCACTTTTTTCATATTAGTTGGTCTCTGAGCCCACACAATGATCCTCCTACTAGTTGAAGGGGGGGATCACAACTTCCTTTGTGCCAGAGACCTTAAACTAGCACAGTCCAGCTCTGCTTTCTTCCAATTCCAAATTTAGTTTCTCTAGAAGGCACTACTCCATTACTGTCCCAGCAATAATTCTGAAATAGAGCTGGCTGCATAATTCATCTCTTCTTTTATTATCTTTTTATGAGCTAAATTCACATGTGATGAAAGATCATTGGCACTCATGGAGTTAAACTGAACAATGGCTCACAAAAGCAAATGTTATGTATCCTCCTCTGTACCCAATCCACAGAAGATAAGAGTTTTCTTTGTCTCCAAAATTGGAGATATAAAGCTGTAGAAGCTAAACACTTTAAGCTCCAGTGGTGGCAAAGAAACAAGTACACTTACAGATATTCATAAACTGATGTAGGAGGAGACCAACTTCTCTTACAGTGGGAGGCCTTCACAATCTCAGACTCAAACCTGGGGTAAGAATATGTAAGTCTGGCTTTTTTGTTTAAGAGCCAAACAAGCAAATACTTTGCAAAATACATTCTATTAAAAAACAACTTTGGCTAAGCAACATTTCATTCATCACAAGCATGCCTGAGTATTTGGCCATAATTTCTTTAACTAGTGCCTTTCCACTAACATTAGTGTCCTCAGTGAGATTGGCCTATGTTGACATGTTAATAGGACAATTCTTCCAAGTGGCATTACCATAATATCAGCAAATAGTGCAGTTAGACAAGAGGTATGAAGTAGAAATGACAGAGATATAATAAGATACAACTCTGTTTTGACAAACAGTTTCAGAGGTTTAATTTTTTTTTTTTTTTTTTTTTTTTTTTTTTTAAGCATATTCAGCTACAGAAAGTAAAAAATTCAAATTTGGCAGCCTGGACATCAAAAAAATCTGGGAAGAGCAACTGATATAAAAGCCGAGAAGGAATATTTCTATTATCAGAGACAAGTTCCAAAATTATCCAAGAGATAGTGTCAATTGAGAAGCTTACTAAGAACCTACCATCCAAAACTAACTCATTAACAAAGACTGAGACTTTATCAACTACCCAAGTACAATTCATGCAATTGCTTCTCTTCTTCAAAGGCTCAGTCTACCAAGGGTTTTAACCCTGAAGACTAACTCAACATGCCCATTAAAATAAGCCCTTGAAGGAAGACAGTGGCCCATATTCATACCTGTGCTAGTGCTGGGGCTGGTGGAGAGGCCAAATGAAAGTTGTCCTTGGCATATGTTAGGGTAGCTTTGTGGACAATTGCAGGAGCCTCATCACATCTCCTGGCTGGCCTGAAATACCCCCTGCACCAAGTACTCTTGCAGGAGGAACACAGAATCTAAAGTGGACCTACTGCACTGGGATATTCTTTGAGGAGTTTTTATGGACCTTTTGCAGCCATGAACAAGTTATACTAGCACAGAGACAAAAATGTAAAAGTAAGTTTCCCTTGCTTGTGAACTAAATTGGGTAGCTCAGAGCAGATTTCCATTCTCTGAGCTAGGCTAAAAAAAAAATATATCACCATGTAGACAGCCCAAGCCCTGTACTATTTAAGACAAAATTGAGGACTTAAGTGGGATTTATTTTGAAGGTGTAAATGGACTTAAGTGCTGCACTTACTTTCTGTTGGCCATTTGCGCGGAGAGGAATTTCTCCAATAGGTCTTCATTTATGAATTATTTTCCCCACAATACAGCTACAAAAGCAGATAGATAATATTCTTTGTTTATTCATTAAGATTTATAGAAGTAACTAGGAGTATGCAGAAATGAGATGGGAACGCTTCTGTAATGTTAGTCCCTTTTACCTCTTCAATAAAGACCATTCTCCTAAATGCATGAGGGCGATAGCAAGACAGCATTTCCAGTCCAAATATGATCCAGCAGGAGATAATACTTTAAGTTCTTTAGTAAAGCTTATCCATCTGGTTTTCTAAAAATACCCTGGCTGTATCCATAGACAAGAGTGCTAAAATACTACCTTCAAATTCTAAACACAGTTTAGAAGGATGCAGAAGAGCAAAATGGTGTACAATTTGAAGCTAAGCTGTGGTGAAAAAGCAGGAAATCCTTTAGACATCCATCTGGAGAAGAGAGCCAAAAGTCACATCTCTTCTACCTTCACCAAGTACCTGTAGTTAGAGTAGGAGAAATATCCCCCATACTTCTCTGCACTCTGATGAGCTAGTGGTCTGAAGAAATTTTCAGGACCAAATCTCACATTTCTGGAAGCCTCTTCTTCAGGGAAAGTCAACACTAAGTGAAAGTGAAAGTGAAAGATTTGGAGGAAAACTGAATCTTTCTGAGGCTGACCCTTATTTTATTCCCCCTAATGTAACAGATCTGGAAAAACCCTAATCTAAAATGAAATTTATGGCCATTTGAGGTACTTTTAATATGACATGTGCCTGACCTTATTTTTCAGTTTTAGATTCTTGTATAGGCTCACAACTGAAGTCCTTGTGTCCAGCACCCCTCGGAGTAGCCTCAAATGACAGATGTCCGAGAAAGATGAGGAGAGAAATCCTCCCTTCCATTCATGAATTAATGCTCAACACAGTAAGCACACAGACAACATCAGAATATACACACCACAGTTGCAAAGGAATGGGCAGGATTTGCCCCCAGCTGACTCCATTTTATATCCATTCCTGGTCTACTACACTACTTGTAAATTGGCTAGAAAAAGTCCCATTCAACTTTCATCATCAGATTAAGGCCCAAGAGGCTAGTGTCTAGTCTACCATATTGAAGTAGTTGTGTAAGAGGTCTCTCTAGCACTCCCAGTAGCAGCATAAAACCAGGTTTCCAAACTGAACTAAATTCCAGCTTCTACAAAAAGTCAAAAGGTTAATCATAATTTATATCAATTAATAATTGTAAGGGGATAAGAACAAACTAAATGGGCTTTTCTCTGCTTGTAAATGACATTCTTTTTTTTAAATTTAGATTGGTTTCAGTAAGGATATTTCCTCCTGCCTGAAAGACCAGTCCCTCTTGACTGGCCCCCACAGGAAGAGTTCACCATCTGTGTTGTACTTCAGGAAAGGCTTCCTGTTGTGTGGTAGGCTCACATGGCAAGCTAATACACAGTACCTTCAGAGCCAGGGGACTTCGCTCATACCTCTCCTTTGAGGTGCTAGATGTTCCCAAGAACAGTTTGACAACCCTCTGTGAATGTCGTGGAAGCACAAAGGAGGTTCTTGGCATATTCACTGCCCTGTCCTCCACCATCCAAACACAAGCACATAAACTGCTTCATAAAGGGAAAATGAGTAATCATATCTCCCATTATTCTTCTATACAGAAACAGAGTGTGTAAACAAGGATTATGAAGTACTCATTCAACTAATTCACTGGACTATTTTTCATTATCAACTGCACTCATTTACACATTTCAACTTTGGTGTTCCTGAGCATGGGATTTGTCCCACAGAGCTTTGCTTATAAATTTATTTTTCTCCTTTTACAAAACGTCTCATCACCATTCACCAAGTCAGAGCAGCAAGGAAAAAAATGGTTCATGGTTGGTAGATGTTTTCTCCTAAGCCCTAGTGACAGTTTAACATCTTGTTTTGGACAGAAAACATGGGGAGAGGGGAAAGGTTTAAATGTTTCTCTATCATTTTTCAATGACTGCTCTTTTCAACAGAAAATTTCCAACCAGTTTTATATATGATTCTAAACCATAAAATTTAGATCCTTGAATAGATATTTAGCTGTCCTTTTCTGGTGTTGCAGGCTATGTATCAGTTATGAGCTTTACATTTAGGAAAAGAGACTCTGAGAGTAGAAAGATTCTTAAGGTGGAGATTGTTGCCAGAGGTATCAAGTTAAATTAATTTATATTCTTTTCTGAACTTCGGGTAAAGGAGTGAGAACAAGAGGCGAATAAGCAACATGGACAGCAGAGAATAATACAAAGCTTGCCTTCGTGAGATGGTCTCACTAGCAGACAGATCACAGCAACTTAGTATAGCTTTAGTCACTTGTACCCGAACATCTGAAAAAAAGAAAGAATTGATCAAGCCAATCCTGACTTCCTTATTCCAAGTCTAAAGGCCTATTAATTTCCATCTCTTGGCTAGCCTCTTTGTAATAAATATAGGCTTGGTGTGTAATGAAAGCCAGCTGAGTGGTTCTCAAGGTATAGATGCCTTCTTTTCTTCTGATTCCAGCTAAGATTATTCTTATTCTTCATAATCTCTCACAGCTGCCAAAAATTCATCTTATCTTTGCATGAGGTGAAGTTTCCATTAACAGCTATTATGATAGCAGGGGTCAGACACCCCAGTGTCAGGTGAGCTGGTAGTAGAGCGAAACAGTGCAAGAAAACAGTTTACCAGGGAGAAAACCTCAGCTGAGGTGTATCCAAATTGTTTAATGTGCAGATATGCCTTGGCTATGTTGCTGACAGAACAATTTCTGATGTCCAGAAAGAGAGAGAGAGATCCGGGGAGAGGAAAATCAGTGGGAATTTTCATCTGTTTCGTTGATTGAAGAGGAATTTTAATAGTTTTGATGAAGCTCAGTTTTCAGTGCATCAGCCAGCAAGCCTGCCTCTTCAGGCTCCAGAACTCTAATGAAGAAAGTTCTAATGTAAACATCACTTGCAATTTCAACACTCCTGTCATTTCAGATGAGGTTCCCTGGTCCTAGTCATAACATAGTAATAAAAAAAGAAACAACAGTGCATAGATTTCATTGACTTTACTGGAAGCAAGAAGTTACCCAGAAGAAAAACAATTTCAAATAATCCTCTTCTGCAGCACAAGCATGTCGATAGCATTAATGGTAGATAACAGAAATTTTAGTGCCTTTTTAAAATTATGATGGCATAAATATCCTTTGGAAATAGTTCAGTAATCTTTTCAGCAGGGGAATATCTTGTGCATATTTTTAAATTTCTTAACCTTATAATTTTATAATAATACAAATAAATATAATGCCTAGAAATCCAGAAAAAATTCTGCTATTCACCTTCTGTACTCATAATAAAACTTCATTTGCCATTGTGTTTAAGTAGCCTCTGAAAGGCACCAAACAAAGCAGTTGAGAAAAGTTGCAAAACAGCTCTTGAATATATGCAAGAGAATGTTTCACTAGCATTCTAAAATGGCTAATATACAGCTTACTACAAAGCAATCATAATATCTGGCATAATCTATATTTATAACATCTGAAATTAACAAGGAATTGAATATTCAGAAAAACTGATTTATATTAAGAGAAATTTACTGTACAAGCTCTATAACAAATATATCTGGGTGATATGGCCATTGAGTTCAATATCTATTAGAGTGGGACCTAGTGAATTTGTACACAACTCTATCTTCCTTAGCAAAGTTACTATTAGGTCCTCACATAGTTTACCCTGAGTGAAAGAGTAATAATAAACTAAGTTATAACTGCATCAGTTAGAGGTGACTATGCGTAGACCTACAGCAACAAACTGCTCATTGCTAGCAGAAAGCAACAGTTCACAATATTTTTTTCCCTTTGTTTTCAAGTTGTTAAACCATTTACCCTCACTTCATCACTTTTTCTGGATAAGGGGCAAAATGTTTCTCTATGAAACTGGTGTACTTCTACCTGGGAAATAACTAGAAAACAATCTACACGTTTTAGACTTTCAGACTGTTGTTGCAAAATAATTGCACTAAAAAACCCGCTAAATACACAGATCAGTCTCTAAAAGCATTACTAATTCACATCACTGGTTCATATTAATAACTAGAAAATGAACTGTGAAACACTCAATGTTAGCAAACAGGCTGCAACGACAAGCATTCACCCAAGCCTCTACTCTGGATTTTCCATGTGGATATTCCCCATCCACCTACTCAGTAGATAGCTGAAGTCCTCAGGGTACACACTGGACCATGGATATGGCATGAAGTGGCTGATTACAGTCAGTGCAGGTAAAAATATTCCCTTTTAAAGGAAAACATATTTTTCATTTATTTCATTTGTCCAAACAGCACCAAACTGTATTTTATTTAAAACGTGGGTAACCTATGTTCGAAGTAATTTTTTTCTTCACTATTTGAGACAAGAATCAAACATGAAGAACCTTCCAATCTGATCGTTTACAAAGTATGCTAATAATAGGAAAACCATATTCATGAGCATTTCAGTTGAATTCATGGTATTGAGCAATTTCTCACAAAATTTTGTGACTGAGCAACAAAATGGGTGATGAAATTCTGGTGAGGGCTACAAGGGCCTTTGACAGCCAATTACAGCCCAGTTTTCTGGTTAGACCAACTGATTCATTATTCTTTGTCCCCTAAGGAGACTAATATTTGTGCAACAGAGTTTGGCAGGCCTTCATCCTATTTCTAAGAGGAGTTTCAAGAGAGGCTGTTTTTTCCTGTTTAAAAGTAGATAATTGGGTAGACTAGAAAAGGGTGACAAGAATGATCAAGGTCCTGACAAAACTCTCATATGAAAAAAATATGAAAGATTGGGATTGTTTAATTTAGAAATAAAACGAATGAAATGGTATATAATAAACATAAAGGAGTTCACTGATGGAGCTGAAGCTACTCTTGAGTGGGTCTGCAGCCACTCCTCTAGTTTGGATGGTGGAGACATAAAATAATACCAGCATGAAGAAGATAGATCAGGAACTTCTGGGCTCCCTGTCTCACAACACAAAGGGACATTCAATTAAATAGAAAAGTTAGTGATTCAAAACTAATAAAAGGAAATATTTTTTTACCCAATGAGTAGACTGTGGAACTCATTGCCATAGGCAATGGTTGATAAAATAGATTAGGTTTAAAAGGGGATTGGACATTTATATTAGTATAAAACTATTCAGGGCTAAAATTCATTATGCATCTTTTATTTTGGGGGTTTTTGTTGTTGTTGGGGTTTTGTTTTGTTTTTTTTTTTTTTTTTTGGAAAGAACATTAAACTTCTCTAACTATTAAAGACCAATATGAAACCTAATGTGATGGGTAGATTACCTCATATTTGCCTATGGTGAGATTCTTAAATCTTCATCTCTAGGTCACTCTCAGAAACGGGTTTAGGTGGGCCATGGGTCTGCTCAAGGAATTCCTATGTTCCCTTCTGCATCCCCTTTCCTCCCAACCTGGCTTTCCTCCCAGCATGCACTGCAGCACAGGGACTGGCTATTCCAATCAACTATACATGTTAATCAAGTCTTCTTTATTGGTGATTCCTAGAAGTGGTTAGAAAACAGTTTACATTCCCCGTGGAAAAAAATGCTGAAAACAAAAAGCTAATTATTTAATTTAAATTTTCCATCTAAAATTTCCACTTTGTTTAAAATGAAAACCTGAAATTTTTCTGATAAAATTTTGACTCAGAAATGCTTCTGAGGTATTGCATCGGAGTTGTAGTCTGAACATGTAGTCTCATGCCCCCATTCTCTTTTAAGGGCTAAATTCCCTGACTAAAGTAAACCTCCAAAGATGAATCACTGTCTCTCCTCTTGGTGCCATGCTTCATCATGAAAGATGTAGTTGGGCTGGAAACCTAGCCCATGAGGAGAACGTGGATAAGAGACAACAGGAGGCACTATGGCGACACATCAGAATCATGTCTAATTATTTAACATCATTTAAGAGTATTTGGTTTTTTTGTGTAAAGTCAAATTTCACATGGAAAGAAAAAATGCTAAATTATGTAGTGTGTGTGTGTGTGTGTGTGTGTGTGTGTGTGTGTGTGTGTGTGTGTGTGT
>ML685791.1:15645214-15718312 GCA_007922175.1 Pelusios castaneus
TGTGTGTGTGTGTGTGTGTGTGTGTGTGTGTGTGTGTGTGTGTGTGTAAATGGGGGGGGGTTGTGAAAAGTGAGTGCTTTCAGCTGACAATTTCTTTGACTTATCTGCAGGATATCTCTAACAGAGACATATTTCAAGCAAATTGGCAATTAAACTGGGAATCTTAATATGTTTCGTATCTCAGTTTGGTAACTGGAAATTTAGGGATTTTGATACTTCAAAACAGTACAACATAACAGTGGATACTGCCAGGAATTACCCTGATTTTGTTCTAGTCTTGTTTATAAAGGTAATGTTGTGCTATGCATGCTTTTAGCCAATGAGCCAGATCTTGGTAGGTGGCTGGAGGAGATTACCATTCAGACCCACAGATGTCCTCTAATCAGGACACTGGTTGCAGCAGTCCTGGTCTTCCCCTCCACTTCCCATTTTTCATTATTATTACTACATTCAATAAGTTTTCAATGTATGTGTCATTCTTTCTCATCTGGCAACTAAGCAGATGATCGTTCCAAAATCCAGTATGTGTATCATATTTTGTGACTAACACTATATCCCAAATAGGACATTTTGATCTTCCAGTTACAGCTAAGAACTTTTGCAGGAAATGATCATTTTATATGTTCCCATAAACCTAAAAAATGTCTGGTTCTGTTTCATTCTCTCAGCAAAAGAACACCAATAGTTACTCTTTGGTTTTCTCATGTACATTTATTGAGCTGATAAAGATTGAAAGATGTACTGAAAGAAACTCTTGGTTTATTTTGCTTTGGCAGTAGTAAGAGAGTGGACTTCATTTTAAAAGCTTAAATAAAACCAGAAGAAAAATAATTGGCATGTCCCAGATATCTCTCTCTCTCCACACACGCACGCACACATACACACACACACACACTTTCCAGAGTTGCAGTTGGCCCTTGTTGCCGCTAGCCAACCTTTCTGTTTAATTGTCTTGGAATTTAATGTTGCACAGATCTTTATTTCTATCTTTTGTGTGTTTGGGAAGGGGGGGCAGTACATGAGACAAAACTTTCATAGGAAGCAGAAGAATGTACACATGCTGGTAATTGGGGTGGGGGGGGGACTTCTAGGGTATCATAGAGATACATTAAATCAAACAAGCATCCAGATGATGTGCCCAAGCATGTCAAGGCCTCTTCATAGTTCATGGAATAAAGTGCCTAAACTAATAAATGTCACAGGAAATAGTTAGTGGTGAGTACCGACCTTGTTTGAGTGTAGCAGTTACATTAAAATTTGCTAAATTAGCTAACACTCTGTTTTTAGGAAGAGTTAACTAACAAGAAGTTGCATCTTGAAACTCAAAGTCTGCTGAGCTTTATGTCTTCTATAGCCCATTTGGTACGTTTTAGCAAAAACCCAAAGTTATCCGTGTAACAAAAACAGTTGTGGTTCTATCATTACTATAGTCAGCATTCAACAGACTACATAAACAAAAATTGATGCCTTTTCAATTTTTACCTAAAACCTCTGTTAAAAATCAATAAATAAAACACTGAAGGTTGTTCATCCTGTATGCTGAGTTGAAGATAAGGTCATTTCTTGCCAGTAAGCTATGACTGACTTTAATTAAACATTTTTATACCACTCATCTGCTATTGGGGAACATGCCATTAAAAAACAGGAAACATTAATCTACAAACTAATGTAATTAAAAAAAAAAACCCTTTTACCCAACTTTTATTTCCAATTACAAATAGCTTACAAAATACTAACCCTTAGAAACCTGGCATTTTTCACACTGCTAGCCAAAAAAACGGAGTGCTCCAGTATCCTTCACATTTTAATTCACTATGCTATGCCAATTTTGCCCCTGTGTAAAAGCATCAATTGCAGTTAATCTCATGTAAAACTAGTTCTTTATGTGGCTCAAGCCCTGGTTGTGTGGGTCCACCAATTCCAAAGGGTTAAATTAGAGATTGGGTGATGTTAATTTACAATGTTTTGTCTACTTCTTTCATAAAGCAGGCTTCCAATATTTTTCACAGATCTGGGCTAGTGAAGAACATTATTTATAGTCTATATCCAGTACATCTCTTTTATCATCCAATGTGGTCCATCTTGAAATAATTGCTTTTGTCAGTGAAGGCAGTTTTATTTTATCTCCATCTGCTTTTAAGACTGAGGATTTTTTGTGGGGAGGAGGGAGGGCAAAGAGGTAGGGTTTGTTACTATCTTGTCTGTTGATCATAGGTGCATGTATTTTTCCTTTGGCTGGATGATGGTGTTCTGTCCTCTCGTTGTTTGACGTTCAAAGCCACTTAGCAAAGATTTTACATCCAGTGAGAATAGACAAGAATGGTGAAGATAATTCAACCACTGGCATATAGGACCAGTAGTTCTTGTCTCCACCTGTTTAAACAATTGGAAATATGTTCAGTAAATAATGTTTCTGGCTATGCTATTAAATGAAAGGAGCCCAAAAAATGATTAGCATACTCAATGTGTATACTGATGGAATAACACACACCAGAGAATCCCAATAAATAATTACTACTATGTACTGTAAGTGCAGTGCCTAGTTTGACACTACATTAATTTAAATATAAGTGGCTTATGCAAGTCAGCAATTTGATGCAGTAGCCAAAAAAAAAAAGAAAAAAAGCAAATATCATTCTGGGGTGTATTAACAGGAGGATTGTATGTAAATTGCAGGAGGTAATTGTCCTGCTCTGTGCAGCACTGGCAAGTATCGTGTCCAGTTCTGGAGGCCACACTAAGAAAAATGGAGACAAATGGGAAAAGAGCAGCAAAAAATTATGAAAGCTTTTGAAAACTTGCCCTTTGAGCAAAGGCCTTAAGAAAAAATAAAAAAAATAAAAAACCCTGGGTATGTTGAGTCTTGAGAAAAGAAGACTGGGTTGGGGACAGGGACATAAGAGGACATTGATCAATTTTTCTCCATGTCCACTGAAGACAGACATTAAAGAAAACTTTCTAACTATAAAAAATAACAAAGCACTGAAATAGACTCCCAAGTGAGTCTATGGAATCCCTGTTGATGGAGATTTTTAAGAAGTTAGGCAAAGACCTGTCGGGGATGTTCTAGGTATACTTGGTTCTGCCTCAGTGCATGATTTTGGACAAGATAATTTCTCCAGGTTACTTTCTAGCCTTACATTTCTCTGATTTTTTTCCCCCTATTTTAGGGTCTCTCATATAAGAGAAAACATCATCCAGATGAAAGTATAAAAACATTTGCTCTATACATAGAGAGCAAAACATGTTTCAATCTAAATGACTTTTAGTTTAAAAGAAAGGAAAGAAATGTAATTCTCCATGGGAGAGAAAGCACCACATTTCTATTATTCTGTAACAGGCTTCAGCTTGAATTCTGAACAGACCCATCTTCTAGCAAATCCAGGTAGACTGATTTCTTCTATTTAAAGGGGCAGAACCATGACAAAATAAACCACAAAAACTAGCTAAACTTGTCAAGTGCTACCACACAGGAGATGCCACATTGATGTTTAGACTCAACATCCTCTCATGTAGCCATTTAGCTCTGGCTGGATATAAGAAAGTGAGTTTTTCCATCATGGTGACACTGCTTCCCTTTGCAGCAGTACTACTGGCTAATCAGGGAATACATGTTAAGATTTGCAATGGCATAATTGCAAATTGACTAAAAGGTCCTTTCCAATATAGAGGGATTTTGCTCTGGTGTGGGAAAGATTTTTAGAGAAAGATTACTTTGGTCTATATAATTTGGAAATATTAAGCACATCCATGATTAAAGTTTGATTTGTACATCCATTTTAGCATGTTACCAGGACTCAGATTCACACACATAGGATCCTCTTAACAACATATAGCAGTAAAAAGAAAAAAAAATATATGTATTCACATGAACCCAGTTATGCAAGCATAGGGTACAGGTATTTATGCATCATGACAAGTGATTTATCTGTTGCTCAAAATGTGGTTTAATTCCTACAGGCTATGTCTACACTTGTTAATTTACGTCGGCTTAGCATGTCCACACTCAAATTTTAAGTCGACTTAGAGCGACTACAAAGTTGACCTAGAGCATCCACACTGGACACCTAGGTCAACTTGTAGGGGCTAGTCCCACTTGTGGGACTGGTCCATGGTGGCGGGGGGAAACCCCTTGCCAAGTGCCAGGGGGCTTAGCCTTTGCCCCATTGTACCTTGGTACAATGGGTCAAAGGGGGACAGGGAGCCTGGCAGGGCATAGGGGCAGGGTGGGCAGACATGCCAGGCTGTGGCTGTGCCAGCCACCCTGGCAGGGAGGGCAGTGGAGAAGCCCTGGAGCCCCCTAAGTCAACTTAAAGTAGACTTAGGGCTTCTCCACGTCCATACTGGCTAAGTCGACTTTCTAAAGTCAACTTAGCCAGCAAAGTCGACTTAAAAGGAGGTTTTATAAAGTTGACTTAATTTTTCTTTAAGTCAACTTAAGCAGCAGCTTAAATTGACTTAAGTAAAGTGTAGTGTAGACGCAGAGTAAATTAAGTCGACTTAAGCCTGTGTAGATGCACCTACAGTGACTATAAAGTGACATTATAGGTTTCCCCTGTTGCTCTTTGTTCTTCCAACGTCTCATAAGAACACAAAACTTTTCTTTATCTCAACAGTCCTCCAAACTCAGTCTGGAAGCTGTTTTCTTCCTTGCTAATGCATCATCAGCATCAGCATCAGCATCAATCACCTTGACTTAACTGACACATATAATATGACTAAGTACGGTGTAGTTGAAGAATAACTTGGATTATAACTACATAACTACACCTATAACACTTCTAATTTAGTCAAGTTTATTGCTGATGATGATGATGCATGATTAGGAAAGAACACAGCTTCATCATCAGATCCCAGGATCACATTGTAAGGCTGACAGAAAAATATATTTTTACTGCTAAATACTAGCAAAGAAGATACGTTTATTGAGCTCACAGAGCCCCCATGTTTTAAAACCATTTCTGAGAGTAGAACCAGATTTTAAATCATGACTGTACACACTAAGTAGTGATTGGCTAACTTGTATTTATAATTAAAGGCATAACTGAAGAACCACTGAAAGATGAATGTAAATACAGAATGTATAGTTAACATTGTTTGCTTAACTAAAAGAGAAAATGTAATTGCTACTGTAGTTGGATATTAAATCTGAGCAGTTGGAGTAAAATTCTGAATTATTTATTTGCTGTGTTATTAAAAGTAAACCAAATAAACACAAGGGTACACCAGTCATTCCATGTGCTTTTATGAAATCTCCCTCTGGTTATTTCTTTTATACTTTATTAGTTTGTCCAAGTAGATTACAGGGCTGTTCAAGTGTCATGCTAATATTTTGGCATATGCAATAAGAAGTGATGGAGTGTAACACTCTTTTGACACTGTTACCAAGTGCTTATGAATGTGTTTATACATATAATTATGTCAAATTGTGTTAATTAGCACTGAAGGACCCTTCTGATTTGAAGTGTTCAAAAAAGTATGTGAATCAGCGTGTCCGCCAGGTGTTCTCCATCTTAGGCACTTCAGAAGCACATTTTAAGAAGACTGTGAAATACAATTTCAGTTCAATGCACTGAGTAGTTATCATTCCAGTCCCATTAGTTCCCAAATTTTCAAAGCATCCTCTTGACTGAATTCATAAATTTGAGTAGAATAATTGATCTTAATGTTATAGTATGTGATCGTTTAACTCTAAAACAGATTAAACAAATATAGACTGTATTTTTAATCAGAGCTGCTTATACATAATGTCTCAGGTGCAGCATCTCAGAGGTATTCCTATAGGAATTAGGCACATAAAAACCTTTCAAGTCTCTGATCCCCTAGGTTCCAGCCCAAGCCCAAAGGTCTGCACTGCAATTTTACAGCCCCATTGCCTGAGCCCTTGAGCCTGACTTAGCTGACTGAGGCTCTCAGACTTGTGCTGTGGGTTTTTGATCACAGTGTAGACATATCTTTGGGCTCAGATTCTTCCTTGTGTGGTTTTTCCCATGTAGAGAACAAGGAACTCCAAGCATTTTAAATCATGGACTTTCCTCCCAATTACGATGTCTCGGGATATAGAAGGGTCTTGCTGTTATCCATCTACCTGGCCCTTCTTGTCCCCAACTAATGGCAGTATAGCCTTATAAAGATAGATATTCATTAGGTCATTGAGTCAAGGACGACCTAAGTAACCAGGCCCATATTATTTTAAGAGGGAAATCACAAAGATATTGGCCATACCCTGGGTTTCACATTGAAGTACCATATTCCCCACCCCCACCTGCCATAGAGTCCCAACACTGCTGATATTGAAAACTCATTTAATGGAAAAGGCATCATTGCTTTGTATGAATGTGCTTCCTGAACAACAAATGCCCTGTTCCCTACCAAAGGTTATATATAGTGATAGCTCTGAACCACAGCGTATGCATGCATGTCTCTCTAACATCAACAATGCCTTCTGTAGTGATCATTGGGCTATGAAAGTGGAACTCCTCCTGAGATCTTGTCCCACGTCTCTAATTTTATTTTTACGTATCATTTTATAAATAATAATTATGCCTCAGAACAACCATGAAAGGTAGATAAATAACATACCCATTTCATAGATGAGGAAAATTAAGACTGAAAGAAGATAAAGTCAAGATTAACAATGACACAATTGAGAGTTAAGCATGCAATTCTAAATAATTTTAATTGTGGCCACCTCTCTTCTAGGACTGGAATATGTTTAAATAAGACCAGCTGCACTAAGAATTTACTTAGATGCCATGTAATTGATTTAACCTCTAAGACAAATCTGGCCTGCAAGAAATATCTAATGCTGCTTTGGAACTTTCCATGTTCAGCTGAACCTGGCTGAGGTTTCTTCAAAAGGTATGGCATATGACTGTGCTGCAGTACAAGAGAAAGGGGACATGGGAAACAGGAGAAGGACGGAGGGTGCTGCCCATGCAGAACTCCCTTACCGCACTACACATCTTCCCCTCTGTGTAGACATGCAGAGAAGAATCATTTTATATATATATATATATATATATATATATATATATATATATATATATATATATATATATATAGAGAGAGAGAGAGAGAGAGAGAGAGAGAGAGAGAGAGAGAGAGAGAATTAACAAGCAAACTGATTCACCTCTTTACAAGCAAAGGAGAGGGGTTTATAGTGGTTGCTTCAAACCAAAACTAAAACCAATCACTCCTTAACTTCTCACATTCTGCTTTGTGAGCGAGGCCTTGCTGTAGTAGTTCTGGCTTATTAGTAATGCTAAAATTGGAATACTGATTTACATATGTACTATTTTCCACTGTATTTCCCTCTTTTCTGTTCCTTCCCTCTTCCTCTTTGTCTTCCTTTTTTACAGTTACCACAACTTCTTTCAAATACCTGCAAAGAAAATAGTCCTGAAGGTAACCTTTGCATAATAAAGAAACTCCCTTCTTTTTTAGATGAACGAGATTTTGAGTTAATAATATGCTGATGGAGCAGCTGCACACAACAAAATTCCAGCCATAAAAACCTGAAAAGTGTTTCCTTTGCATCATACTGCAGCCAAGCCAACTTAATCTACATCTGCCTCAAATCACTGGCAGGTAAAATTAGTCTTTGCCTGCAGGGAAATCTACTCCCAATAGGCCATTTTATGTATTTGGCACGAGGTAAACAAACATTTGGGTTTGCGTTTGCAGTATTGCCAACCCCAAATCAAAAATCACGAGTCAGGCTCACCAGAAAACACGAGTTTGGCTTTAAAATCATGAGATTATGTAAATATAATAGATTTGGTATTCTTTTCATTTGCCTTCTTTGCTGTTTAAGCCTTTAGGGTGCACTGGGACCTAATTTTGGAGCATTCTCAACAGCTGTGAGGGCTAAACTTGCTTTTTCTTTAAGAATGAAAGCAACAGTTGTCACATATCCATTTAACTCCAAGACCTAAGGGTTTAAGAAAAACAAACATCATGAGATCATAAATCATAAGATATAATAAATCATAAGATATAATAACCCTCTTTGTGTGTTTGTACCAAAAAATCACCATAACTAGCATTTCTTGTTTAGCTTTTATGTATATATTTCTTTATATTGCTGACAATAAACAAACATCGTAAAATTGACTTTGGTTAGTACATGGTCACTTTTCCTCCATTCTGCATGCTAACTTGCACACATATACATCAATTCTACAGATTCTTGATTCAAAAAATATTTTCCCATCATATCATAAGATTCCGTGCAGATAGGTCAGACAATCAGGCTACATTATTCCTTGGTATGTTTTTCTCCTCTTTTTTACCTTTCCAGCCTTTCCAGCGAACCATTTTTTCTGCTGTCCCTTGAACCGCCCTCTACTTTACACCATTACCACTTAACCATTTGCTTCCCATTATAAAGCTTGCCCTCACTTTCACTTGAAGGCTGGTGCAAAGAAGGCCCCATAGTTTTCCCCTCACCTCTTTTTATCTTCTGATTGAACAGTGCTTACTGTAAGGTGGATGTTTTTAAAGATTACTAAAATATTGAGAACAGCTTGCCGAAGAAATCTTTGAAGATCCTCCTCCTTCTGTCTGATGTTCTCCCCTTCCGCAAAAGACAACTTCCTATGTTCCAAGCAACCCTTACCACCCTAAATCTTTTTCTAATATCTTTAAAGCCATAGCTCCTCAGAACAATTATAGATGCATACCTGTGTACATTATTTTTTATATGAATGTTTCTTGCACGTCTCCACTCAGTGGGTATGTCTACACTTGCACCTTAAGTCAACTTAACGACACTTAAGTTGACCTACAGAACACTGCATCCACACTGGGTGCTTCCTTAAGTCAACTTAATAACTCCATCTCTGAAAGTCAACTTCATGCCTAAATTAACCTTATGAAGTCAACTTAAATCCGGTGTGGATGGGGAATGGCGCTAACTTGACCTAATTGGCCTCCAGACCCTCATCCAAGAGTTCCTGGCACCAGGAAGAGCCTGCCATGGGCAACCACATGGAGGGACACAGCCCTGCCCACCTTGCTCCTTAGAGCTGGCCAGGCCTGCTGTCTGCTAAGATGGAGCAGCAGATCCAATGCCGCAAGCAGGCCCCATCCTGGACCCACCAGGACATCCTGGACCTCCTGGCCATCTGGGGGAAAGAGGCAGTGCACTCCCAGTTGCAGGGCAGCCACCACAACTGGGAAGTATATGCCTCCATCTCCCGGGCCCTGGCAGAGAAGGAGCACACCCAGGACACCCAGTAGGTGTGGGTGAAAATAAAGGATCTCTGTCAGGGCTACCAAAAGGCCTGGGAGGACACGCTCCAGGCAGGGACAGCCACCACCAGCAGCTGTTGGTACTACCAGCAGCTGGATGCCTTCCTGGGGCAGGAGAGCAGCAACCTTCCAGCCCACACCATCAACTCCTCCGAGCCCCCCTCCCTCAATGATGATGGCGAGGAGGGCTCGGTGGATCAGAATGCAGTGCTGGAGCAGGGGGAGACCAGCACCCAACAGCAGGGCATCTTGCCAGCCCCAGAGTCTGCTTTGAGCCTGGAGCTGATCCCTGCCCCAATGGTGGACCCAGCCACCAAGGAGGAGCAGGGTCTCCCCCCCACCGAGGAAGACCCAGGTGAGGGGACAGCATGTCAGAACCCAGCTGCACCTGCCAGTGAATGCTCACTCTCTCCCTCACTGCGGGCAGGGCTGTGCATGCATGTGGGACAGGGACTGCGGGGGGACATGGTCCAGAGACAGGCAGGGTCGGATGGGGGAGGTGCCTGGTAACAGGTTCCTCACCCTTCAGCGCTCCTCACTGATGAAGTGGGCCTTCAGCATGTCACGGATCGGCACTGGTCACCGCTGGGCCCACTGCATCCGGGGCATGGCATCAGGCTGCTCGAACTCGGCAGCAAGTCATTCGGCTTCGGCCTTCCAGACGTACGGGACCCTTTCCCCCTGCAGCTCACAGAGGTTATGCAGCACACAGCAGGCGCTGATGACCTCAGTCTCGGCGAGGTGCAGGGAGGTCAGGATGGCCCTCCAGCATGCCGAAGGCATGCTCAATGACCATGCGGCCCCTGTTGAGCCTGTGGTTGAAGAGGTCCCTGCTGGCATCCAGGGTGGCCGTGTAGGGCTTCATGAGCCATGGCATCAAGGTGTAGGAGGCATCCCCCAGGATGATGACAGGCATCTGCACGTCCCCGAGGGTGATGTTGTGCTCAGGGAAGAAGGTGCCCACCTGCATGTACAGGTACAGGGTTGAGTTCCTGAGGATGGGCGCCTTCCCTTACCAACCCACATAGATGTTCGTGAAAAGTCCTCAGAGGTTGATGAGGGCTTGCAGGACCACTGAATAGAACCTCCTCCAGTTCTGGTAGTCTGTGGCCCAGTGGTTTGGGGCTCAGATGGGGACATGAGTGCCATCCACGATGCCCCCACAGTTGTGGAACCTGAGTCCAGCGAGGCCATCCTTGCAGGTTGCCCTAGGTCACAAGGCGGACCCCATTGATGACCCTGCAGACCTGCATGAGGGCAGCCCCCACGGTGGCCTTGCCAATCCCAAACTGGTGGGCTATGGAGTGGTAGGAGTCGGGGGTTGCCAGCTTCCATAGCGCGACAGCCACTCACTTGTCCACAGGCAGGGTGGGTCAGAATTGGGTGTCTGTGTGCTGCGGAACTGGGCAGCGCTCGCAGACCAGCTTGAGGAAAGTGCGCTTGCTCATCCTGAAGTTCTGCAGCCAGTAGTCATTGTCCCAGATGGTGAGGACGATCTGATCCCACCAGTCGCTGCTGATTTTCCGTGCTCAGAAGAGACGGTGCACAGAGGGCACCCTCAGCACGGCAGCTCACAGGGTCAGTGAGGTGGTCGGCATGCTGCAGTCTGTCCCTGCACTGTTAGGGTCCCAGAAAAGTGTGCTCCAGGCCAGTAGAATGCTGGCCAATGAATAAGAGGTGCTGAGCACCCTCCTGGCAAGGAGCTGGAATAGAGTGGGGTCCATGACCGCCTCAGGCTCCATCTTGCCAGACACAATGGGGAAGCTGCCATGCTCATTTCCTGTTTTAAAGGAGTGGCCGGGGGAGGAGGGCACTTCTCTGGTGCCATGTGGCACAGCTACCCACAATGCACCATTCTTCGGTCGACCTAGCAACAGCCAGTGTCGACATAGGCAGTCAACTTAAGTTTTTAGTGTGGATGCTCTAAGTTGACTTTAAGTCGACTTAACAGAGACTCTAGTGTATACCCAGTAACATTGTGAATTCCCTCTTTAGGATTCTTTTTCCTATGAAGGTACTATACTGCATCATTAAGCCACTGCAGAGGAGGGATTCACAAATGATCATGCTCAGCCCATGTAGACAAACTGCAGGCGGAGGAGCATGTGAACTCTGCTGAGACAACAATAAAGTAGAATAAGAAGTCAGGACAGAGCAGCTACGTCTACACTTAGGAATTTAGGTTGACTTTACTAAGTCGACTTCACTAAGTTGACTTTAAGTCGACCTTATTAAGTCGAGTTCGAGAGTCCACACCGGACTCTTAAGTCAACTTAAGGTGCTCCTATTAAGTCGACTTAGAAAGTCTACACTAAACTCTCTAAGTCGACTTGATAGGTGGAGGGAGAGTAAGCCTTGCAGGGCTGGCTCTCCCCAGACCAGGAAGCCGCTGGCGGCTTGCCCCAGTGAGAGCAAGCTGGCTCTCCCCGGGACAAGAAGCCGGGCAGCTCGTGCCAGGAGAGCCAGCCCTGCAAGGCTGGCTGTCCTGGGACCGAGAAGCTGCTTGTCGCTTCTCAGTCCCGGCAGAGCCAGCCGCGCACGCCAGCTGACTGCCGGGACCAGCAAGCCATGAGTGGCTTCTCGGCAGGGAAGCCGTGGGTCTGGGGAGAAAGGAGCAGGGGCTCCCCAGGGGACAAGGGAGCCACAGTGGCTCCCTTCTGCCAGGGAGCCATGCGGTGCTGTCTTGTCCCCCCTGCCCTAAGTCAACCAAGTCGGTTTAAGGCATCTACACTGGCTAAGTTGACTTAATAAAGTCGACTTAGACTCTAGTTCAAATTATAACAAGATGTTATTAATTTGAACTAGTTTTTCCTTAATTTGATTTAAGGAGCATCTTAAGTCTAATTAAGGAAAGCCCAGTGTAGACATGGATTAAATTAAGTCGATTTAAACCTGCTTAAGTCGACTTAATTTATAAGTGTAGACGCACCCAGAGTGAAGCTGGATGGGAGGGTTGAAGCAGCTTGTTTAGGATGTAGAGGATTTCTATTTGTAGGCACAGAAATGACTAAGTAGGAAACAGAAATAAACTAAATATTAAAAGGGATGTAGAGAATCATCCAAAACTTTTGGAGCTTAGGTCCAATGTTCAGAACACTTGATTTATTCCTGCGTAGTCCTGAGGTTGTTTCTAACCTTTGTTCTTTTGTATGGCAATAGACTATCCTAGCCACAGACTTGTTCAATGTATTTCAACTACAGTACGTTACATTACATTACAGTACAGCCATTTAGGAATAATAAATATAGTACTAAACATAATTCTCAAACATCCAAAAGCTGCTGATAGCAAATAACTGGTGTTCCCCATTCAATTTTGGCAGACAAGAAGGGAATAAATGGAGATGGACCTGATTCTGACTTCATCTATAACAGTGTAAATAAAGGAGTAACTATTAAAACCAACAAAGACTCTAGTGTTACATTGATGTAGGAGGAGAATCAGCTCCCAAGTGTTCAAATATAGCTAAATGCTCCTTGTGCACATAAGGGATGTGCCCAACTGTGCTAAGTGTATGTCAAAATAGGCACATAAATGTACATGCAAAGAAAATGTGTTTAGATTTGGGGCCTCTATTTCTGAAAATCTCATGTCAATCTGTGAATTATTCTCATCAGATGCGGTAGCCTTCAAGCTTTTCACTTTAAAGAGGAGGCCTTGTGCTCTGTCAATACCTACCCACCCACAGTGATTGTACTGAAGAATAAATTGTCTGCACATTTTAAAAAGTGTAACTTCAGTATAATTTCTGCTTTCAAAGCTGAACTCCTGCAGTTCTATATGACCTTTTATGGCATTGTAATTTATGGGATTGTGATTAGCAATTTTGTTTGGCTGTTATTGCTCATACAGTTAAACTATTTCATATGATAGTCACAACCAGTATCATTGAAGGTAACAGTGTGCCAAGAACCAAGACCTGTAGTGTGTATTAAGCACTGTCAGATGGATTACAGCTCAAAATGTATTTTCTGTATGCATTTAGCAGATAATACCAATTTGGACATGTAGCACATGACAATTATCTGCACAAAAGTAAATGTGCAAATGCACATTATTCTCATCTCTCATTTAAAAGATTCCAGTTCTGTGGTGATTTTGTGATGTGGACAAATAGTATTGGGGAGCAGGCAGAGGAACCCACACACTCATTTTCCATCTAGAACAGATCCATATTTGAACTCACCATTTCTCCAAGTGTAGAATTTTCCTCTTAACCCATCTCACCATCTAGTGCCATAGCTCCTAAAAACTGTGTTGTAACTGATGCCTGTTGACATATAATATTTTAAATATAAACCAAACAAGCAAAGGCTGCAGACATTTAAGAGATGATGTCTTAGAGAAACTGCAGGAGAAACTGTAAAGTAAACATTGGCTGACAAATCTTTCTGCACATACTAGAACAATAAAGTATGTATAAATTCCACTGCTCTGTTCTCAGTGTGAATTTGAAAATGGTTGATATATACTGCTTAACTTTCAGATAAGCTTCCCCTAATGCCCTTCAAATTGGCTGTACAAGGGTTCACAATATTGATTTGCCTTCATACCCTGAAAAGTATAACTCACAGATGTGCAGTTTCATATCCTTTAGTAGGTTTGTTTGGGGTTTTTTTTTAGTTAACCATACCTTCCTCCCTCAATCAATTTTATGCTGGTTTTGTTTTACAACTTTATAGTTTATAAAACTTGTGTCAAACTGTGTTACTGTTTGATCATTATAAGAACAATCAGAGTAAGTGTTGCCGGTTACAATTTCTTCTCCCAGCCAAGTCATGGTGTACATATGGTACATGATATAAGGAAACGCAAAGGTTGATCAGTGTACAAAGTGGGCAATACAATTCATCATTAATGTCACCATGGATTTAAAGGAGCATGAAAATCACTGACCTAACGGGTGGGGGGAAAGAGGGGATACCAAAGTCCAAAACAATAAACCCTACAAGAAAAAAAAATCACACAACATATGTGAGCACCTTTTCTGACACAGACAGACGGTTGTCATTGTGTTTCTTGCTCTTTCTCAGGTGGAGGAAAGACTTTTAAAGGGCTTTTCTTAAATTGGAACAGTAACCTTTTCAACATATTTCCTGGGAGAGCTTAATTTCCTTAGACAGAAATACCGGTCCTGCCCCACCCAAAACATTTGGAACACAGAAATTAAATATATAAAATGGGCCAAAGATGAAGGGAGCAATTTATCATGCTAGCACTTTTGGGCTATGAATGGAGAGTAACATTGGAAAGAAGTTCAGGGACCCAAATGGCAAAAGGAAACCAACATCTGTAAGACAAATTTGATTTCAGTTTCCATTAGCTGCTCTACCCAATGGCAAATGTCATGACCTCTAAACTACCAGCATCACCTTGGCTATGTCTACACTTTCAACTTAGTTCGAATTAAGGAAGCTTAATTCGAACTAATTTAAGCCTTCGCTGCACTAGGCTTTCATTAGTTCGAATTAAGGTCTTCCTTAATTCGAACTAATAAATTCGATTGCTTAGTTCAAATTCACGGTTAAAATTCAATCTGGTAATTCAAACTAAATCAAATGTGGCCATATTAGTTTGAACTAACTTCTTAGTTGGAACTAATCAACAGATTGACCTTCCTGCAACTGACTAATTCGAACTAAGCAAGTGCTCTGCATGGCCATGGCTAGTTCGAACTAGCATTCTAGTGTGGCCATGCTAGTTCAAATTAAGTTAATTTAAATTAACTAAAATTAGTTCAAATTAGTTAGTTCGAATTAACTAATTTGAACTGGTTTTTGTAAGTGTAGACATAGCCCTTCTGTTTTTAAAATGAACCTTACACCACTATACAAATTTGACACAAATGGATCTGGGAACAGAAGGTCATTTCTCTTTCTTGTATTCCTTAGCAGAATGTTTATGGCCCTTTTTCTTTGGAGGCAGAGTGTGCACCTGTTTCCATTTGTTAAAAACAATTTGAGTTGCCTTTCACACTAGAAGTTGTGTGCACTTAATTCACTTTATATGTGCAGCTATCTGAGCACATTTTGGTAGATTCTTTTAGAACTTATATGGCTTCTTGAACTATACTGTAGATGGACCAACTGAAAGAATTTTTACTCTTAGGCAAAATGTTCATTTTGAGCAGTATAAAACAGCATGAACTTGACAGGAATGAGTGGCCAGTTAACACCTCTGCAGTTAAGACATGAAGAGGGAGTTAATGTGCTACAGGTTTGTTGTAATAAACCATATATCCTCTGTCTTTGTTCAGTCCCGAATATTGGCTACCACAGTTATGAATTTAAACTTCCAGGTTCATCTTTTGGATGTGTTGTGCAAGTTTCCTTTGAGGATAACTGATAGGTCAGATATAGCTTGAGTGCTCTGTGAAAAGTGTCCACCCATATGTTAATGGGTGTTTGTCTTTTATCATATATTCTATCAGCTTGCTTAAGTCGACTTAATTTAATCTGCGTCCACACTATACTTTCCTTAAGTTGATTTAAGGAGCTGCTTAAATCGACTTAAGGAAAAATTAAGTCGACTTTATAAAACCTCGTTTTAAATTGACTTTGCTGGCTAAGTCGACTTTGGAAAGTTGACTTAGTCAGTGTGGACGTGGAGTAGCCCTAAGTCGACTTTAAGTTGACTTAGGGGGCTTTAGGGCTTCCCCATTGCCCTCCCTGCCAGGGTGGCTGGCACAGCCACTGCCTGGCGTGCCCCCCCCCCCAAAAGCTCCTGCCCCTATGCCCTGCCAGGGTCCCTGTCAGGCTCAGCTCCCATTGTACCAAGGTACACTAGGGCAAAGGATGAGTCCCCTGGCACTCGGCAAGGGGTGTCCCCCTTGCCACTGTGGACTTGTCCCGGTCCACCTAGCCCCTACAAGTCGACCTAGGCATCCAGTGTAGACGCTCTAGGTCGATTTCGTAGGGTCCCCTCTAAGTCGCCTTAAAATTTGAGTGTGGACATGCTAAGTTGACTTAGCTAAGACGACTTAAATTAACAAGTGTGGACATAGCCTTGATGTCTACTACTATACTGCATTCACAAAGCAGATATGACACTTTCTTTCATATTTTTTGAAAAATGACTATATAGTATTAATTTATTGTCTTAAAGTAATTGCACTCAATAGGTAATTTGTGTGTGTGTGTGTGTGTGTGTGTGCGTGCGTGCACGTGGACATGTGAGTGTGAGAGAGAAATTTTATTGTTTTAAAGACAGGCAGTGGTTCTTTTCCCGACTGTATATCACTTCTCTTTTTCTCAATTTGAGACAATATGATGAGTAAACAGATTTAGTTCTTTTCTTGTTCACATAATAGTAAATATCAATGCTGATACTAATATCCAGATTACTAGTATTATTGGAATTTGAATTATAATGTGATGAAAAGTGCAGTTTTGGACAAACTGCCTTATCTTTTAGGCTACATGTAAATAGCAACATAACCAGTGGATTTTTCAAAACTTGCACTACTTTGTATACAATTACTAGACGTTTACAGATATTTAAAACCTTTTTTATATTCATTCAGTATAACTTTTTATTGCTTATTCCATAATAGCAGTAAGATTATCCACTGGCGTAAGCCTATAAAACATGTACAAATAAAACAAAAAGGAAAAAAAAGATGATAAGAAAACATCAAAATCAGTTAAAATCTTCCAATGGGGTCTTAATGCCAAGAAAAGCAGATATCCTTTTCACACTGTTCTGAAAACTGAAGGTAATTGATTCCCTTAGTAAGGGAATTGAAAGGGAAGCATATTCCATATGCTGAAGGCAAGTCGCCACCGTCAGCGTGATCTTCAGTTTTTGATTGAGGCGCCTGTGTAGACATGCTCAATTGATAACTGAACCGGAGCTGGAACACCAGCTCCATAACCGTACTTACAGTACGCCAACCAGATGCCATTTCCAGTCGGTTTACTGAAGTGCGTAGGCAGGATTTAAGAAGTTGGCAGGAGATATGCAAGGTATTTTAATTACCTTGCGTATCTCCCATCGACCCCCGCTGAAAACAGTGGTAATTGTAGACTAGGGCTTAGAGCAAACTGTAAATCCTGCTTCCAGCAGCTCTAAGTAGATTAGTGAATTCTCTTTCTTAAGATCAGAGGAAATAAATAGTATGCAAGGTGATAAATGAGACATATGAGGACATATGAATACAACCATTGTATCTTTAATGGCTCATCAGTTTACTCCCTGGAACCATATCACCTGGCAAATTCCTAAACATTAAGGAGACAATGGTTGTTCACACCCTCCCGTCTAAGACATTTCTCCAGAATGACACAAATTAAAGTATGGATATAACATCAAATTCTTATCTTCTACTCAAAATAGAATTCCTAGACATAAACTATATAATCATTCCCAGCAAATTACTACCTTCTTATTGATACCAAACATGACATAGTTCCTATGGATTATAGCATTTATGAGGTATCCATAGAAAATAATATCATAAATGCTTCCCTAAATCCAGACAGTGTCACACTGTGCCCACATGCCCTGCCCTTTGGGGGGCATGCCTGGCTTAATTCGACTTTAGAAAGTCGAATTAAGCCTTAGGTCGAGTAGAAAGGTGGTTTAATAAAGTCGACTTTATTTTCCTTAAGTCGACTTAAGCAAGCTGCTTAAGTCAACTTAAGGAAATTTAAAGTCGACTTAATTAGACCTCCTTTTAAGTCAACTTTAATGCTTAAGTCGACTTCTTAAGTCAACTTAAGCAGTGTGGACACCGTAAGTCGACTTCGCTTAGGGCAGGGAAGGGGAAACAGGGAGCCCCTGCTCCCTTCTCCCCAGGAAGCCGTTAGCGGCTTGTCCCGGCTCCCTTCTGGAGCCGGCACGGCACTCCAGCTGCTGGGGAACGTCCGAGGGCTCCCCAGCAGCTGGAGCACCGGCAATTGCCGACACAGTGTCCAGTTGCTAGGGAGCGAGGTCCCAGCCAGAAAGGAGCCACAGGGTAGAAAGGCTAAATGGGAGCTGAGTGGTCCAGGCCAGAAGGGAGCTCTATGCTCCCTTCTCTTCCAGAGCACTCTGGGGCTTGCTGCCTCCAGGAGATCCAGCCCCTTGTGGGGCTGGCTCTCCCCAAGACAAGCCCCCCTAGCCTGGGGAGCGAGACTCCAAAGGTGCCTCTCCTCCCCCTGGACTTAACAAGTCGACTTAGAGAGTCTAGTATAGACTCTCTAAGTCGACTTAGAAAGGCCAGGTTTAAGTTGACTTAAGAGTCATGTGTGGACTTAAGTGTCAACTTAATAAGGTCAACTTAAAGTCAATTTAGTAAAGTCGACTTGGTAAAGTCGACCTAAATTTCTCAGTGTAGACATAGGCCATAAAAGAGGAGTTTTTAGGAGTAATTTGAATGAAGAAAGGGTGGTATCTTTGAGAACTGGTATTCTAATATCAGAGGAGACAGACTGGGAAGGTAACGGTAGTGGGAATGTAAGGAAGAAATGAATGGGGCATTGAGAATGGCATCGCTGATAGCCATACACTTTTCATGGCCTATGACTTTCCGTCTTCTTCTATAGCACAGGGCATGGCTCACCTAGGTGAATTCTCTGTATCTTAAAGTCCTTAAATCATGATTTAAGGAGGTAAATAACTCAGTTATAGGTTGGTGGCCTATGCTGGAGTGGGTGGATCACGTCTTGAGGCCTGCATTTTGCAGGAGGTCAGACTAGATGATCGTACTGGTCCCTTCTGACTTTAAAGTCTATGAGACTATGTAGCTGCAGTAGACTATCAACCAAAATAGCTCAATTAGTATTTTAGGTGTTGGGTTTTTTTTTCATTTCTCTGAAACTTCCCCCTGCTCCTAATATCTACTAACCAAATACCTCAAATTTTATTTTAATGATCCATGTGACCCCACTCACTGCTACGCCTATTTGCAACTAATAACTATCACCATTTTCTACTTCTTAACTTTCACACCATTTGATTCCAATTCTCCCTTTTTTTTTCTGTCTCCATCTTGAAAAGGTAGCCTGTAATTCATCACCATTCAGAAAAATGTGTGATCTCATGGATCCTGGATGTTGTAAAATATTGGGGTTTTTCATAGGGAGACAGATGTCTGTGCACCATTAAACTAGTAAAACTTGTAATTTTTCAGATGATTGCCAAGCAAGTCAGGAGTGTTTCAAACCTTCACAATCTGTTTGATATAACAAGAGGGAGCTATAGTAAACTATCCACCAGGGTAACTAACACAGATTATAGAATACTAGCATAAAAAACATGGCATTTATATACTTTAACCTTACTTTAAATTCCATGCTACAAGAAGTACAGTAACATTAGAGAGGGCAAAGTTTCAGCATACTGATTGTGACCATGTGTGGAATAAGGGTAATTTATTTTTAGCATTGTATTTCTATATTTTAATGCAATTCCACCACCTAACACACATGCATACACAAAACATTATCTAATATTTAAACAACTGCCATGAATAAAAGCCAAAAAAGAGATGTGTGCTTGTTTCACAGCATATTAGGGGGATAGAAGGTGTGAGATAGTGAGGTGGTGGGAGTGAGGACTGGGAAAAAAGCTCTTTACACACCCTCTAAAACAGAGGTCTTCAAACTTTGGGGCATTCCCCACAAGGTTAAGGAAGAGGAACATTAAAGGGGCCATTATAGGGCCTCAGTCAGCCCCCTGAGGGGTAGCAAGGGAACACCACTCCACATGAGCTCTCTGTCCTGAGCTCTTCTCCAGTTTTACCTCCCAACCATGACTGTGACCATGGCTCCCTGGCTGCGTCTACACTTAAGTCAACTTAAGGAAAATAAAGTTGACTTAATTAAAATTAAGTCAACTTTATTAAACCTCCTTTAAATTCGACTTAGTGCTTAAGTCGACTTTCTAAAGTCGACTTAAGCCAGTGTAGACATGGGGTAGCCCTAAGTCGACTTAGGGCTACCCCAGGACTACACCAATGCCTGGGGGGGCACACAGAAAGCCTGGTATGCCCCCCCATAGGGCAGAGCAGAGCCCTGCCCACCCTGCCCCTATGCCCTGCCAGGATCCTTGTCCCCCTTTGCCCCATTGTACATAGGTACCTATGTACAATGGGGCCAAGGCTAAGCCCCCTGGCATTGGGCAAGGGGTGCCCCCCCCCGGCCCCCGTGGACCTGCCTTAGGTCCTCCTAGCTCCACAAAGTCGACCTAGAGTGTCCAGTGTGGAGGCTCTAGGTCGACTTTGTAAGTTCCCCTTTAAGTCGACTTTAATTTTAAGTGTAGACGCACTAAGTCGACTTAGTTAAGTCAACTTAGTTAAAGTCAACTTAAAATTACAAGTGTAGACATAGCCCCTATCCCCCCATGTGGTGCCTGGCAGAAGTTTTTAAAAGTCAAATAGGGCCCCAAAATACTTTAAAACATGTAATGCCTAGCATATTTGTTCATAAATTCGACACATTTCTTGTGACAGACACAGATAATAAGTGCAAAGAGTAGTGCCTAATGGGTGAACATCATAACTGAGAGAACTATTTGCAAGTCAGTAAAGTTTAGACTTTTAATTTAATATTACTAGTGAACAGAATATCTTGGAGGTAAACTGGATTCTAAAGACTTGAACTCCCATGTAAACCTAGAAATGAAATGCTTTGTAGCATTTGATTTCTTGTTTTATGCTACATTTAAAACTATGTTAATTTTGGATAGCTGTGAATTTTATTAATAATACTGTATATACCCATACAACCTTTCATCCCAGGAGTCCCAACATGTTTCACAAACTATTAATCAAATTCTGCAAAGTGCAAACACAAAAAACACATTGCAAAAAGAGGAGAATTTTTGGCCAAGTACAGAATGGCAAATTCTAAGCTTAGAAGAATTCTCTGGAATATTTCATCTCTAGGCCAACCAAAGATGACCTTTGTTTTTAAGTCAAATTAGTGCTGCCAGGAACTGAACTGTTGCTTACACAGAATATATGCATGCTAAACATGATGCTTAGGACTCTGAATTTTTCCCTTAAGGCCTATAGTTTAAAAGATACTCCTGTTTTCTGACAATTTGGGCAAGTTTGAACCAACTATATTGCTCTTAGTATTTAGTAGGTAATACGTCTTTCTCTCAGAGTAGATTTAGTTATTACAGCAAATCAACTTGTTGACAAACATTTGAGGAGAAAGTGTTATATTAACTTGGCAAACCATAATGTGCATTTAACTTTGCTCTAATTTTAAATCTGGCCATATATTACATCAGTGATTGCCAGAATTGGATAGTAAACTGTTTTCATATTCAAAAGAATGTTTCCATTTAAAATATATGTTTAAAATTCTAATAAGATGTTGGATCTCATTCTCTTTGTGGAAACTATATTGCATTACATTAGTTACACTGCGAGTGAAATGATGCATTTCACTTTCAGTATCAATTTCAATTAGCTAAAAGCATTACTCACATTTTATCATGGGACAGTAAAGTTAAAAGTAATGTAATTCTGAGTGTCAAACTACAGTTACTACATTGAAAGGTTTTCTGTTAATTATTTATACATTTTAAATAAATGTGTTCAATCACTTTTGCATGCATTCACGATGTGGTACAGACAGTTTGGAAGAGTAGATTGGAGTTCTACTGTTGTCCTGCATCATTTTAGAATATAACTTATCATGGTTATTTAGAGGACTATATCAAGTACATTAAAGCCATATGTGTTTCATCCACAAGAGATGCCTCATAAGCTACGAGAGCCATTATGATCAACGTTTATTACTCATATTTAATAGAGTGAACTAAGCTGTAGATGATTACTGTTCCTGCCAGTTACCTGAAAATATGAGGTGCAGCACTTATTTTCAGATGGTTAGAAAGCTTCAGTATTCTCAAGATATAGAAAGTATTTTTTGTTTTGTTATGTTATGTTATGTTATGTTATGTTTAAAATTTGGAAAACACTCTTTCAGCTGAAGTCCTTTAGAAGATATTATGTCTAACCAGACTAGCTTAAAAAAAAAATCTATAAAAGGTAAAGCCCTGAGTTTTAGTGCTTAAATGCTTTGCTAAATATGGATCCATGGGAGAAAAAAAGATGAGAACAGTGTGTGTCACTTGTCTTGGCAGGAGGACATATTATCTACCACAATTATGCATATTCTGTGAATAAAAATAAAAGTGGTCAGCACTCCAGTAAACACTGAAGTATTTGGCACAGTATAAAAACACTTGATTTTATGAGATTTGTATACATTTGATCCTAAAAATAATGGGAGAAATTCCACATAATACCATGCATTACCTCAACTTCTAAAATGGTAGGAACATTAGAAATTGGAGGAACAGAATGAGGCCACACTATCTCTCTAGAGCCAGAGAATCATAGAAGATGAGATGAAAAGTCCTCTTAGGTCATCTAGTCTACTCCCTGTACTCAAGATTTTATTTTTTAGGAGCTGAATCATGAGAAGTTCTGAAACTTGCACCTCTCATATTACAGTCCTAGCTCTGCATCCAATCCTATCTTAAATATCTCACACAATGGGGCTGCCACCATTTCCTAAGGAAAACCACACCACAGTACAACAGGTCTCAGTGTAGAATCATTTTTTTCTGGTCTTCACTCTGTTTCCTTTCGCAATCAGATTAACCCCAGTAAACCCCACTTGATTATTCTTGTTGCTTATTCGTTATAATCTAAAAATATTTGTATGATGTAACTATGCTTCTCTATCAAACTGCTAATTTATGAGTAATTATTTCAAACTTTTCATAGAAGAATCTCTATCACCAAAGCCATATATGCTGTAGAACAACTATCACCTCTCTGCTCTCTTTTTATCTCTCTATATATGTTCTTTTCAAAATTCCTGCTTTGAAGATTTCTTTTTAATTCCTCATCACCTTTAAATTATTGGGTTTATGTCACCCATTCTGCTATAATCCTCTCCCTAAACTCCCTAAATGCCTTTTTGCAGCCATTTTTCATTATATCATGTTCCATCTTCTGATCCAGAGGTTAATGCTTAGCAAAAAAAAAAAAAAAACCTTTAAAAAAGGATGACTAAAATCATTGTTCAGATAGAAGAGATTGATGCTACTCCTATTGTAGTCACTGGCAAAAATTCCATGACTTCAATGGTGCAAGATTTTTTCAGATAAGAAAGATCTCTCACACCTTGTGCTGGTTCATTTTCTCTCTGTTTGTGTAAATAGGTTTACTGACTAAATGACATTTTTTTGTGAAAAGTGACTGCTTTCAGCTGACAATTTCAATTTTTTTTTTAAATAGAATTCCTGAAAAATCAAAATATGTTGATTTCAATATGCCAGTGTGGTGGTATCTCATGAATGTTTTAATTTCATTGCATCTTATCCCCATCCCCATTCTCCTTCCTAAATCTTGTTCCCCAGATACTGTTCATCCTCCATGATACACTGTTACCAGGGCATGCCTATGATATACTGTTTCTCCTCACAATGGGTTCATCTACACTTAGAAATTAAGTCGACTTAAGGAGGCTTAAGTCAACTTAATTTACTCCACGTCTACATTGGGTTTTCCTTAATTTGACTGAAGCTGCTCCTTAAGTTGAATTAAGGAAAAGTTAGTTTGAATTACTAACACCTCATTTTAATTCGAACTGTTCTTAAGTCGACTTTATTAAGTCAACTCTAGCCAGTGGAGACTTGGAGTAGTGCCTAGTTGGACCTTTTTAAATCGACTTAAAATGTTAAGTCAACTTAGTAAGGTCAAAAAGGGACCATGTCTACACTTGAAAAGTTAAGACCGCTTTTGTTAAGTCGACTTAATAAGGTCCACTTTAAGTTGACTTAACTTTTTAAGTGTAGACATAGTCCAAGAGACTGTGGTGTCACATGGGAGATGTATTCTGACCAGAGGAACCCAGCCTATAGAAGAGAAGACTAAGGCATATCAAAACTGGGTCTACGCCTAATATTTTGGCTTTGAGTTTTCATTGAAAAAAACCAAAACAAAGGGGAGGGGGTTGGGGGGGAGGAACAGAGAGGTAATAAATGTCTTCTGACCAGTTCCAAAGTTAAAGTATATTTCAGATTTACTAGAACCCCTTCAACAACTGAAAAAACAGTGAATGATAACTTTTGCTGCTGATGGGACACTAACGTTCAGCAGTGCTCCAAAGTTCAGCGTTTGCTTTGGTCTTCAATAAATAGAAGCATACTATAGCAATCCAGTCTAAATTTTACTCTACAGTTTTCTGATATGGTATTTGTGTTAACTCCCCACTGGTACACTGATTGGAAACTCCAGAAATGGGCTATTCCAGTTATATTGTCTTCTTTTTCCACCAATAGCTGTTCCACGACACCCACGGGTTTTTCATAATCTTGTATCTTATTTATTCACCAATCTTCCTCTATAGTTAAAGTTAATTCCTCCCATTCGGGTTTCCTTGATGTACATTATATTACATTATTTATCTATAACAGATTTTTGCTTCTTTATTATGCTCCAGTTAAATCAATAATGGCAACATTCTTTGTGCTCATATGGTGCACTTCTAGTCTTCTGGTTTTCTTTGTCATGCATCTTGCATTTGTACACAGGAAAGATATGTAAACTTCCCATGACCTCTTCATTATATTTTAGGTTTTTAATCCTAAATTCATGAATTTCTTTTAACATTCTTCCCCCCACCCCCCAGCACTTAGCCCTATGTTACTGGTTTTACTGCTGAACATTATTTCCTCCAGTTGCATCAAACTCCCTGCTCACCTATCTGCTTCTTTTACTTCTTCCTTCCTTCATCTCTTCTACTTTCTATGAAGATCACCCTAAGATCCCTGTCCATTAGCTTAAATTTTTCCAATAAACCTCTATGTATTTCCTAAACCAATTCAGTACACTGATGTCTCTTCTTTCAATATTGTATCCTAAGCCATGTACTATCTTTCTAAACAAACACTTGATTAGGCTTACTCTTCAAACCTGAACCACTCCTCCATATACTTTTAGATTTTGATCTGTCACAACTTTATGCTACCTAACTTTTCTTGTGTCATCAAAAGTAGTCCTGAAAATACTGCATCTGTAGTCTGTTCTTAAACTTACTTCATAGTTCTTGACATATTCTTAATATTTCTCGGTTGAAGGAAGTCCAGTCAGCTTTTACACATTTTTTCCCATAAAGAAATGAATAACATCACTGTATCTAGTATCATAGATCAAGTATCAAAGTTCCAAGGGGGTGGCCGTGTTAGCCCATTGCAGAAAAACAACAGAGTCCTGTGGCACTTTTAAAGACTAACAGATTTATTTATTGCATGAGCAAATTTGACTCAGTTGCCATGGAGTTAATAAACATTCTGTAAGGTTCCCATCTTCAAAGTGTCTGGTCAAGTATATGTCAGTTGAGTCCCCAAATCCTGCCTGGAACAAAAGAACTATCAATGCCCTAGATAGCCTATCATTAATATATATATCAAAACCTACACCACAGTTACACTTGTAGACATTTAAAATAAATTCAGTGAATAAATGGGAAGTAATCCAGATTCACACCAGTATAATTAAGGTCGGGATCTGACCAACCTATATGACTAAGCATATAGATGTGAAATTTCCATTTTATTATAAAATGAATGCTTTCAGGTTGCACAGTTGGGCTTGATATGTCTTCAGTATACAAACATCAATCTAATTTGCCTTTTTTCATCACATACATTCCTTTTTGTATAGCAAAGAGCTGGTTAAAGCCCTGTTCCAGGTTCTATATATCCACTTGTTAGGTGTCAGAACAGCCTGCTGCGATGCAGTTCATTAGCTGGCAAAGTAATCTGAAGTGTTCCAGGTACCACATCCATAAAGAGCCCACATCATTGCAAATGAGGGGTTGTGCGTTGTTCCTCTGTTCTTTATGCAGGCATTGTGGGGAGCAGCCAAGCAGAAATCAGCTTTTTCAGAGTGTCTCAGAACATGAAAACAAACCTGAACAGCAGTCAAACGTATTCCCTCTGATGTGGTTGTGTAATTTATATATTATGATAATCTGTTTTTCGTTTAATCCTCCTAATTCAACAGTACTTTCATTTAAATAATTGGCTGATTCCCCATCTATGTTGTGTTATATATACACCATTGTAAAATAAGTATTTTATTAACTTGGAGAGAGTTATGATGTAAAAAATATGCAAATAAAAGAATTTCAAAAAATAAATAAGAAAATTGTATGTGAATGAGCATGTACATATTTTAAAATTTACATGTTGTCTGAGTATTTTTAGAAAAGAAAATCTAGGGGTAGATGCACTTAAAATTGAAAGGAGCAAAAGCAGTTCTTTAGTTTTTCTTGTAAAAATAGTTTAAATTGTGGTGTATGTAGCTATATTCTGTTTTCTGGATATTGCACCTTTAAATAGCAGATATTTGCCTGTTGTCTCTGCCGGGGTAGGGCTGTATAGCAACTCAAGGTGGAGCCTCAGCCCTGGTCTATGCTGCCATGCAATTTTGGTGGCAATCAAAGGGAAATACGCACTATATTTTAAGTACTTTGCTTATGTCCCTCTGATTGCCTACCTTCCATTTATTGCACCGTCTTCAGTAGCCTGAGCCAGAGGGAAACCCCTTTTCTCTGACTCAGGGCTACTCCTTCTGTGGGGGTGCTCTTCCAGCATCAACTTCCTGAGCGACTGAACAGGTTTTCAGAGACCCAATCAGTTGATCAAGGGAGTTTGATCTCACGGTGGTGAATTTGCTACTGCCAGTGAAGACAAGCCCTCAGAGTCAGGCGCATGCTCTGCTTTCCCCTTCATAGAAACATTCTACCTATTCTTTCCTTATTTCCATCTGCGTGTCCGGAAAACAACATCTGTAAAACAATCTAGACTTTACCCTCATGCTGCCTTTTCCTGCCTCCTTAGAGTTAGGTTAGTACACTCTCTAATGCAAGCCAGGCTCAGTATTGCTCACTCTAGCCAAATTATGCCTGCCTCTTTAGATGAAGAAAGTCTACTTTCCATCCCTGCTTGAATCTTCTGACAGTAGATATGTTTTTTTTAGGCTAGAATATGTATAGATTTCCAAAGGAATCAGTGGAATGCATAATTAGAGGATATTTAATAGGAAAGCTTATACACGGGCAACACCATTAAAAATACCTTCAAGGGAAGAATTAAAATGATCATTCTGATAAGTGCATCTACAAATAACTAGTGGATATTCTCACAGTTCTCCCAGTTTTTTTTACTCTCTGTACCTAAGCTATGTATGGGTCAAGTGCTGCTCCTCGAAATGAATGGAAAATTTTCATTGACTTGAATGAGAGAAGGACAAATACCCAGATACAATTAAAGTATTTGCTTCTAAAACTGACTTGATTGTAAAGAGAAAAGTGAATTAAGGCACTTTTTAAACTTACAACAGCAGTATAATATTTTAGAGACACCCAGACTTGTTTCCATGAGTGTTATGTTTACATTATGAATTTAAACCTGAACGAGCCAAAACGTTAGAAAACATTTGATAGAAAACAATCTTCCAGAGGCAGGTTTTGATGATTATAGGCAAGGTCATGTGTTGTAGGAAAATATCTTGCATGAGCAGGCAGTCTTTTCCAATGCTACTTTTCTGTTATTCCATCACTAACGTTTTTCAGAAGAGGTCAGTTTATTAAATTCCGAGCTATTATGAAAATGTGGCCCTGGTTTAGGCGCCTAAACAGGACCTGGTCTCTTTTGAAATCTAGACCATCGTCCCTGGGTTAATACATTGTAGAATCATAGATGGAAAATGCAACTCAGTCCTTCTCTAGCCAGTGTAAGATTGTCCCTTGCAGTATATTATTTAGTGCTTTGTTTAGTCTAATATCAAATATTACAGCCAGGAGGAAGAAAGTATTTCCATTTCACAGAGGATTTAGGTATTTCAGAATTTGGTTTTGGAGTTTGGAAAAAAAAACCAATAATATTTTTTTAAATATTCCACAAAAGGGAATAAAGTCCAGGCTCTGGGGTTGACTGCTCTGGAGCTATGGATCCTAGAAACTCTGAGGGTGTGTCTACACATACAAATTAAGTCGACCTAAGGAGGCCTAAGTCGACTCAAACTATTCCGCGTCCACACTGGGCTTTCCTGAAGTTGACCTAAGCAGTTTCCTTAGGCCGACCTAAGGAAAAGTTAAGTCGACATAATAACACCTCCTTTTAGGTCGACCTAATGCTTAAGTCAACCTAAGCCAATGTACATGCAGAGTAGCCCTAAGTCGACCTCCATAGTCTCCAGACCTTCCTCTCTGACAACCCTCCCAGAGTTCCTGGCACAGGAAGAGCATCCCCTGGCCAACCATAGGGCAGGACTCACCCCTCACCACCCTGCTGCTTGGGAGCAGGGCAGAGCAGAGCAGAGCAGAGGCATCCTGGACCTGCTGGTCATTTGGGAGGACGAGGCAGTCATCACTCAATTGCGAGGCAGCCATCGCAATTGGGAGGTGTATGCCTCCATTTCCCAGGCCCTGGCTGACAAGGGCCAAACCTGGGACACTCAGCAGGTCCGGGTCAATATCAAGGACCTCTGCCAGGGCTACCAAAAGGCCTGGGAGGAGATGCTCCAGACAGGGGCAGCCCCCCACCAGCTTCCAGTATTACCAGCAGCCGGATGCCTTTCTGGGCCAGGAAAGCGGCAGCCTGCCAGCCCACACCATCAACTCTGCCAAGCCCCCCTCTCTCAAGGAGGACCAGGAGGAGGGCTCGGGGGATGAGACTGTAGTGCTGGAGCAGGGGGAGGCTAGTGCCCAGCAGAAGCAGGCGGATGGCCACCAGAGGGTAGAGCAAGGGCTGCGGAGGGGTGAGCAGAGATTGCTCAAGTGCATGCTCAACCTCATAGGGTGGCAGACCCAGTCCCTAGATCGCCTGGAGAGCACCTGTTCTCTCAGGCCCCCGCCCTGTACCCCAGAGGCAGCCTGGGACCCGCCTTCTGGAAGCCACTAGCACCGGCCACTCCCTGTGACCCCTCTCACTCCCCCCAACCCTCTTCACTCTCCCCAGCCCCCTTCACTACCCCCAACCCTCTTCATTCCCCCTGATATCCCTGACTTTCTTCACTCCCACAACTGAGCTGACCCCCTCACTCCCCCCAACCCTCTTCACTCCCTCCGACTGCCCTGATCTACCTCACTCCCCGCAAACCTCCCAACCCCATTTCCCCCTTTGAATAAACACCCTGAACACTTTTATACTGTGTGTTGTGCTTTTTATTGGTGTGGGGACAGTGGGGAGACAGGTGCATGGGGGGGGGCAGGAATGTCCGGGTGGTAGAGTTGACTTGGCCTGGTAGCAGGCCCACTCCTCAGTGCTCCTCGCTGTCAAAGTGGGCCCTCAATGCATCCCGGATGAGCTGTGCTTGCCACTGGCCCCACTGAGTCTGGGGCAGGGTGTCATCGGGCTGCTCGTACTGCACAGCAAGTCACTCAGCCTTGGCCTCCCAGACGCGGGGGACCCTTTCCCCCCACAGCTCACAGAGGTTGTGCAGGCAACAGCATGCACTGATGACCTCCGGGAGGTTCCTCTCGCCAAGCTGCAGATGGGTCAGGAGGGCCCTCCAGTGAGCCTTGAGATGGCCGAAGGCACGCTCGGTGACGCTGCAGCACTGGTTGAGCCTCCAGTTGAAGAGGTCCTTGCTGTCATCTATGTGGCCCGTCTATGGTGTCATCAGCCAGGGGAGCAAGGGGTAAGTGGCATGTCCCTGATGGCGATGGTGTGGTCGGGGAAGAAGGTGCCTATCTGCATGCGCCTGTAAAGGGGGGAGCTGCGCAGGAGCCGTGTGTCGTGCGCCTTCTCTGGCCAGCCCACATAGATGTTCTGGAAGATTCCGTGGTGGTCCGTGAGGGCCTGCAGGACCACAGAGTAGTACCCCTGGCGGTTGACATAGTCCCTGGCGCAGTGTTCCGGGACTCCGATGGGGATGGGGGTGGCATCCACAATGCCCCCACAGTTTGGAACTTGCCCATAGTTGGGGAAGCCGAGTCAGGCGAGGCTGTGGAGGATTTCGTGCAGGTTGCCTGGGGTGACGAGAAGGGCTAGCAGGACCTAGTTGATTGCCCTGCAGATTTGCATGAAGGCCATCCCCCTGATGGCTTTCCTGATGCCAAATTGCTGGCCCATGGAGCGGTCGTAGTCCGGGGTTGCCAGCTTCCACACAGCGATGGCCACTTGATTGTTTATGGGCAGGGCGAGTTGGAGTTGGGTGTTCATGCGCTGTAGACCCAGAGGGAGCTCACGGACGAGCTTGAGGAAGGTCCGCTTGCTCATCCTAAATCTCTGCAGCCACAGGTTGTCATCCTAAATGGTGAGGATGATCCACTCCCACCAGTCGCTGCGGGCCTCCCGAGCCCAGAGGCAATGAAGCATGGAGCGTGGTGTAGTGCCCACGGCAGGTTGCTGGAGCAGCTGGGCAGGGGGCAGGCTCTTGTCTTCCTCCGCTCTGGTGTGTTACCAGACAGGCCTGCTCCACAGCCGAAGAAGCCTTACCACTAGCTGGCAGGTGTCGCACAGCTGGCTGACAAAGTGCAGGAACAGAAGCAGATCCATGACATGCTCAGGCTCCAAGTTTCCAGGTACAATGGGAAGGGGCTGAGTCCACTTCTGGTTTGAGGGCGTGGCCAGGGGAGGGGAGAGCGTCTCTGCTGCCACGCTGCCACACTTCCCATGATGAACCCCTCCAACACCTCCCAAGTCAAATGATTTGGAGCTTTTTCCCTGGGACTGTCCATCTTGAAACAACTTCAAGCAAGATCAGGGCCCTGCCTGGTCTCAGGCAGAGACTGGATGTACAAACATCTGACAGCTGAACACCTTGAGCATAAAGTTCATAGACTCATAGACTTTAAGGTCAGAAAGGACCAGTACGATCATCTAGTCTGACCTCTTGCAAAATGCAGGCCTCAAGACCTCACCCACCCACTCCAGCAATAGTTCTCATATGAGGTCAGTTTAGGTAGAGAAGAGAAGAGGCAGATCCATGACCTGCTCAGGCTCCGAGTTGCCAGACACAGTGGATAGGCGCTGAGCTCACTTCCTGTTTTGAAGGCGTGGCTGGGGGAAGGGAGACCTTCTCTGCTGCCATGTTCCCACACTTCCCACGATGCACCCCTCCAACCCCCCCAAGTTGGCTTAAGAGTCTAGTGTTGACTCTCTATCTCGACTTGATAAAGTGTGTCTTAAGTCAACTTGGGAGTCTAGTGTAGACTCTCTACGTCTACCTGGTACGGTCGCCTTAAAGTTGACTTAATAAAAGCGACTTACTAAAGTTGACTTAGCTTTCTAAGTGTAGACATAGCCTAAGGTCCTTAAATCCAAGGCAGTCTAGCAGACAGGCTGCCAAGGACCCACATAGGTGAACTGGCCAGAAACCAGGCAGAATCCTGACAAGTCAGAAACCTACTTAGATTCTGTAGAAACTTTGTCAATACAACAAATCTCCCTGAAATGTTTCAATTTTGATGAATCAGCCCTTTTCCATCAGAATTTTTCCATATAGCACTATTAAATATAATAAGCAACAGGTTTACCAGCATTTCTGTTGGGGGACTATTCCACATCCTATTAGATCTCAAGAAGGTTTTCCTTATCATCAACTTCAGTGTTCTCTTTGTAAATTCCATCCCATTATTCCTGCCAGCAGCTGTTCTACCCTAAATAAGTCCTTTCTCGCTCTCTCTGGCTATGTCTACACTTGTTAATTTAGGTTGACTTTAGCTAAGCGACTTAACAAAGTTGACTTTAAGTCGAATTTGTTAAGTTGATTTAGCATGTCCACACTATAAAATTAAGTCGACTTAGGGGGGACCTTACAAAGTCGACCTAGAGCATCCACACTGGACACCTAGGTCGACTTCTAGGGGCTAGGTGGACTTAGGAGAGGTCCATGGGGGCAGGGGAGGCACCCCTTGACAATTGCCAGGGGGCTCAGCCTTTGCCCCATTGTACCTGGGTACAACAGGGCAAAGGGGGACAGGGACCCTGGCAGGACATAGGGGCAGGGTGGGCAGGGCTCTGCCCTGCCCCATGGGGAGGCATGCCAGGCTCCCCCTGTGCCCCCCCCACGGCAGGGAGGGCAGTGGGGGAGTCCTGGAGAGCCCTAAGTCGACTCTAAGTTGACTTAGGGCTACTCCAGGTCTACACTAGCTTAAGTCGACTTTAGAAAGTCAACTTAAGCCTAAAGTCGACTTTAAACCAGGTTTAGTAAAGTTGACTTAATTTTCCTTAAGTCAACTTATACAGCTTGCTTAAGTCGACTTAAGGAAAATGTAGTGTAGATGCAGAGTAAATTAAGTCGACTTAAGCAAGCTTAAGTTGACTTAATTTACAAGTATAAATGCACCTTATGTTCCTAACATCACTCCAATATTTGTCCCAATTAATTATTCCTTAGTCAAGCTATATATGTTTTTCTTTTTCAACTTTTCTCATAAGCCAGTCTCTTCAGCTTCCTTAGGATTTTCAGGGCTTTTCTCTTGTCTCAGTGCCAAATTAAGAAACAGTTCCAATCCTAACCTATATGGTTATACAGAAAAACTTGAAAATGTGTTCCGTATATAGCTGATGCAGATTAGCACTTGAAAGAACAGCTCAGAGGATGGAACTGCCCATTCATTTGAAAGGGGTATTAACTAAACAAAGAATTAATGGTGTTGGGGATGGCCTGCAAATACTACTCCAACAGAGGACCACATTTGAAACAGGAAGAGAAGAGTGCAGATGGACCAGATCTCACATCTTAACAGAAACATCAGATACTGTAGTAAACTGGGGGTGTCTACAAGATGCCTCCCTTCCCTCATGAAATACCTACTTCCATGCTTGGGGATACAAAGGGGGTTCCATGCCATTGTCTCTTTCTCTATGATATGGGAATGGGGTTGGTGCAGTGGCAGAGGGATAGAGCCATTTGGATCCAGGTTGTAGTGTGCCTAGAATGCCACATTGTCTTAACCAGCCCTGCTTAGACTTTTTATAGTATTCTCTATTTTCCTGCTAATTAATGAAGACTATAGATGAACTTCCAAACCTCTCGTAGTTTGCCCATAACTAACTTAACGCTACCCCGCACCAAGATATTCACTCTCCCAAATCACATTGCTGGTCCCCTCACAGTACAAGAAGATGAATGAGATTCAAACAAAGACAAATATTCCCCTGAACTTTCAGATGGTTTGGATCCAAGTGCACATGCAGAGCTGAACCTTCCATGTGGGATCCATTTCTCTCCATTATAACAAGTGGTTTAGGAAAGAAATTCTATTTTAGTATGGCCATGATCTAGGCATAATTTCAGAGAAAGACAAGGGTTTATTACATTTTTAAGTTCACTTGACTACACTGCCCATAAAGCTTAACATTGCCAACTGTTTGCTTTTTGGAAGTTAATCTGAGATTAAAAAAACAGAATTCACTTTTATCAATGTAATCTTCTTAAATCTCTTTGTTTCAATTATATTCAGTAATCTACCAGATTGTTGCCATGATAACCCAGCAAATGTCACTACTACTCTGATTGCAAGCTTTTTGCATTCTCTGTCCAGGCTTTTAATGAGGTCTACTCGTTTTTGAATGCCTCTACCAGCTGGGTGTGTCTGCACTCTCTCTCTAGCCATGCGGCTTGCTGTGATGCCTGCAGGCAGTTAACCTCTTGAATAGGTTTTCAATGATTAAGTCCAAGGGCTGAGTCACACAGTCTGTAGATATATACCCTTTCTGGGGTGCAATTTCAACAGGACCTATATCAATACCCTCACTGGCAGTATTTTTACTCACAACCCACCCTGGGCCCAGGTCCTCAGTCATTCCAACCAGGCTGATACTCATACCATCTATCTGTCTCAGACCATCTGGTCTCTGTCTCAGATTGTTCCTTCTGGTATGGAGCAATGCCTCCAGAGCTACCTCCCTCGATACTCTTCATCTGTTCCCTGGCTCTCCAACCAAGTTACTGTTTAGTACAGTAACCCTCCACAGGTTGTATCTAAGGTCCCACAGATGCTGACCCACTTATAGGATCTTCAGACCTTTCTCTGGGCCAATTTAATCTCCTCTTATTCAAGGGCTTGACCACTCCACCTGTGATTGGTTGGAAGACTTGGACCTGCTCATTAATCTGGATCCCCACCCAAGGCCATTATAAATAGCAATCACCAGCTGCTTCCATTTAATTCTATGTTACTGTTTCCTGGGCCACTTCACCAGAGCCTCTTTTTCTTTAAACTTACCTCAGGACTGAAGTCCTTCTTGTGCTCTCACAGCCATCAAGGAGCATCTTCTTGGCTCCGCAGGTCCCTGTCAGCAACTAATCTGTCCAGGTACTGCAACCAGCCAGAGGCACCATCTTTACTGCTCTGGCTTCAGCCAGCAACTGAATATGTTCTGTTTAGCAGCTCCTTTTATATGAGGCTGCAGGGGTGTGATTGGCTGCTCCCTGCAGCCTCTCTCAAATTGGCTGTTTCCCCCAGACCTGCACTAGCCAGCCTGGAGGAATCACCTCTACTACTTGTTTAATGGGGCAGGATGGAGTAGGATCCCAAAACCTCCATTGGAGGCCTCTGAGCCAAGTATTCGTCATCATGAGGCCTAAACATCCCCATCTTGTTTATTAAGCTTTCACTCTCTTAGGTTATATCTACACTTACAAAGTTAAATCAACTTCTTTAAGTCTTCTTAACAAGGTTGACTTTAAGTTGACTTAAAGTTGACCTTGTTAAGTCGAATAACAAATTGGCTACACTTTAAGTCGACTTTGTTAAGTCAACTTAACAACAGAGATAGCCGTTATATTGGCTTTAAGTTGACTTAAGGAAATGCTTAAGTTGACTTAATAAAAGCCCAGTGTGGATGCAGCTTTGTTTAGGTTGACCTAAGCGTTCTTAAGTCGACCTAACTTGCCAGTGTAGATGCACTCTTATTGCCTATGCAAGAGTCATAGGATCCAGGAGCTTTAAATTGCCCATGTTAATTTCATATACAATATAGAAGATGACAAGGCATAAGCAGTATCTCTACTACCAAGATCCACAGGAATGGAAATAATGCAGCTACTTCACTAGGATGATTTTTTTATGGCTTAACAGAATAAATGAAACAGCTTATAATTTATTTGACAACTTAAACTGAAGGGCAAAATGCTTCTGTCTGCCCCGCACTGTGGATCTTTAGTTGTATATTCTGTACCCTGGAGGCCAGTTAGACTGTCAGTTACAAACATGAAATAATTAAAGTTAATCATGTTGCTCAAGTCTGATAGAACTGTTTATTCCAGCATATGCAATGTTTCAATGTATTTCACTGTGAGGGATTTTGCCCAAAGTTGTTTTTTTTTTCCTGGTCATTCAACTTCAAGAAATCTATGAATTAAAAGGCTGAGATAATGGGCAAAAAGGCCTGACTTGTCATTGTTCTGTTTTTATTTATTCAAAATAACTAAGAAAGGACATAGAAAGTATAATATTTATCCAGTACTATGGAGGAATTAGAAATTTTGTATGGATTGAAAGGGATTCAGCTTTTCACTCTGTATCTCTTAATTGGATAATAAGGACAAAGAGCTGGGGGTCTTGAAGTGAGATACACATTGATACCACTTGAGAATGTGGCCCAAAGTCTTATTAAAAAAAACACACTCACCAACAATCCTGCAGACCATTTCCAGGGGCTCCTCTCTGTAGTCAAATGGGATAAAAAAAGTAAATCTGCATTTAAACATTTCTAGACAATTGCTGTGATTTGGTGGTATTTTAACATCTGTCTTCTTTGATCTTTTGTTGTTTTGCATTAACTTGTCTCTGATAAAGCAGTTTGTTTTCTCTTCTGGTGAATCTGAATGACCCCAAATGGAAGGCAGGATGATTTTGACCTCCTGGTTCTGTTTTTTTTCCATTTTAGTCTCAGTACTCAGCTAAAATTCCTTCAAAAGCAGTTTTATTTCTCTTTGTTTATATTTTCTCTGGATCCGCATTTGCACTCTGACTTTCTGTATGTTTTAACATTTTTATAAATAGATCAGTTTGTTCCTCGTCCCTCTTTAAATCTTTTTTTTCAAGCACTTTGTCAGCCTGTAACTGCTTACTATCTTTATTCTGATTATTCTATGTCTTCCAGTTTTTTTCCCTTTGCTTTCCAACTCCCTCTTATATATTTGTAAACTTGAAGGCCATGATCATCTAGTCTGACGTCCTCCACATTAGGTCACAGAACCTCATCCACCCACTCCTATAATAGACCCACAACTTCTGGCTGAGTTGCTGAAGTCCTCAAATCATTAAAGATTTCAAGTTACAGAGAATCCGCCATTTACACTAGTTTAAACCTCTTCATAGCATCATTTTTGTATAATCTTCTTTGAAGAAATAGATTCAAGATAAGCTGCCATGGTACTTTGAGAGAGAGCACATCTCTTCCATTTCTGCTCTCAGGGCACTGCAGTTCTAACAGGCTGTTAGCTTTCCTCTAAACCTGTAACTATGCTCATCTTTTTCCTCTTCAGTATTTTATCCAGTAACCACTCCCACATCAATATGGAGTTCTCCCATCTGGACTGAATGGCTGTGTCCACACTTGAAAATTAGCAAGCTTAAGTCGACTTAATTTACTCCACGTCTACACTACAGTTTCCTTAAGTCGACTTAAGCAGCTTGCTTAAGTCGACTTAAGGAAAATAAAGTCGACTTGATGAAAATTAAGTCAACTTTATAAAACCTGGAAATAAGTCGACCGAAGACTTAAGTCAACTCCCTAGAGTCAACTTAAGCCAGTGTAGACGTAGGGTTAGGGCTACCCCAGGACTATACCAATGCCCTCCCTCCCTGGGGGGGGGCACAGGGGAGCCTGGCATGCCCTGCCCACCCTGCCCCTATGCCCTGCCAGGGTCCCTGTCCCTCTTTGCCCCTTGTACCTATGTACAATGGGGCAAAGGCTGAGCCCCCTGGCACTGGGCAAGGGGTGCCCCCCTCCTCCCATGGACCAGCCCTAGGTCCCTCTAGCCCCTAGAAGTCGACCTAGGCATCCAGTGTGCATGCTCTAGGTCGACTTTGTAAGTTCCCCCCAAAGTCGACTTTAATTTTAAGTGTAGACTCACTAAATCGACTTAACTAAGGCCACTTAGTTAAGTCGACTTAGCTAAAATTGACTTAAAATTACAAGTGTAGACATAGCCAATGTGTCTCTCTGGGACAAGTGGATTTTTTTCTTTTCTAGTTTTGGACCAAATCCAAACCTAAGTTATAGCACTGTTCAGCAAAAAGCATTTTTCTTGCCACATATATATATGGCATCCCTTTCAAAGTGCTAGGCAAAATGAATATCTACATTGATATTTACCTTCAGCAAGTATATTACTCCACCATCCCTTCAGCAAGTCTAGTAAATCTTATCTCTTTAGACAGTTTGCTCATATCTGTTTGTTTACCATGCTGATCTGAGGTTTTCCTGCTCCATCCCAGAGCCAAATACCCCAGTCATCGAACTCGTATTTTAAATCTATGCTTGATTATATGGCATGTATCATGTTTTGAATATCATTGAAACGGATTAAAAAAGAGATTTTCTTGTCTGATTGTTTGGATAAGGCAGCAATTTCCTTGAAAATTAATAATAAATTATGTTATCATTGACAATTAATAATTTAACTTGTGCTGCCACATATTAAATAGAAAAATACGAAAAAAAATCAGTCTGGTCTGAGAGAAGTGGCAGGATATTAAAATAATTTGATATCTAATTATTTGTCTCTCTAATTTTTGTAAGGTCACCCTCACGATGGTATTGGACCACCTCAAAAGTTTTACAGAAAACATCTCCCTCACAGTCCAGTATACATGAACAAGCATTGAGAGCGAGAGAGATTACATGCACATACAGCCTTGCATAAATATGTGAAGTGTGCAGATGCTGAAGGGTTTGAGAGGATTGATTGATTCTGTGATCTACAGAAAAATGCTAAGATTATTAAATTGTTTCTTTATCTTGTGCTAACAGAGGAGGGCATGTAATGAATTACCTCAGCCTTGTAGGGATTGATCTTCCATCTGTTAGCCCATCTCCTTGATCCAATATTCTATATTTCACCACAACTGCTACTTCATTGCCACATTTGATTTTAATTGTACATGCAATTTTTAAGAAAAGTACAGAAATGGTGTGTGTTGTGGGAGTGGGGATTTGATTTAAGTCATTTAATTATTTGTGTTTTCATTCTGCTAAGGACTTGTGTTTCTTACAGAATATTTAGTTTGACAGTGGATTTACAATCGTAAACATTCTGGCTCAAGACCTGGATAATCCATTTCTCTAGAAAGGAAAGACAACAGAGTCCTGTGGCACTTTTAAAGACTAACAGATTTATTTATCGCATGAGCTTTCGTGGGAGAAAATCCCACTTCGTCAGACGCTTTTCTTCCCTCTGGGTGGACTTCACAAAAAAGAGAAAATCCATCTACAACACACACTTTGCTTCCCTACAGAGGAAAAAAGACAACAAACTGTCTAAGCTCCAATACACCACAAGGGATAACAACAGCACCTCTAACCCACTCAACAACATCGTTAATCTTTCATGCTACAGACTTACTCCAGCAGAAGAATCTGTGCTGTCTCGGGGACTTTCTTTTTGCCCCACAACCCCCACACATAAGATACAATTCTGCGGTGACCTGGAGAACTACTTTCGCCATCTAAGACTCAAGGAGTATTTCGCCACCACCAATGTAGAACGCAATGACCTTCAGATACCTTCCTCCCAACATTGCAAGAAAAAGTATTCAACGTGGACACCTCCTGATGGTCTGAATAACAGACTAGACTTCTATATAGATTGTTTCCGCCACCGGGCAAAGGCTGAAATTGTGGACAAACAACATCACTTACACCATAACCTCAGCCATGCAGAGCGTAATGCCCTCTAGAGCCTCAGAAACAACTCTGACATTATTATTAAGGAGGCTGACAAGGGAGGTGCTGTCGTCATCATGAATAAATCGGATTACGATCAGGAGGCTTATAAACAGCTGTCCAATGGAACGTTCTACAAACCACTCCTCTCTGACCCCACTGAGGAATACCAAAAGGAACTACAACACCTACTCAAGAAACTCCCCAAAGCAGCTCAAGAACAAATCAAGACAGACACACCGTCAGAACCCCATCCAGGGTTATTCTATCTACTACCAAAAATACATAAAAGAGGAAACCCCGGACGCCCCATGATCTCAGGCATTGGCACGCTTACAGCAGGATTATCTGGCTATGTGGACTCTCTCCTAAAACCCTATGCTATCAACACACCTAGCTATCTGAGAGACACTACAGATTTCCTGAGAAAAATCCAATCCATTGACAGTCTTCCAGAAAATACCATCTTGGCCACTATGGATGTAGAGGCTCTTTACACTAACATCCCACACAAGGATGGATTACAAGCTATTAGAAGAACCATCCAGGATGATGACACAGCTAAACTTGTGGCTGACCTCTGTGACTTTGTACTCACCCACAACCATTTCAGATTTGAAGATAATTTATACCTTCAAGTCAGTGGCACTGCTATGGGTACCCGCATGGTCCCACAATATGCCAACATCTTTATGGCTGATTTAGGACAACGTTTCCTCACGTCTCATCCCAAAGAACCTCTACTTTACTATATTGATGACATCTTCATCATATGGACCCATGGTAAAGATGCCCTTGAAGATTTCCATAGAGATTTCAACAATTTCCACAACACAATCAAACTTAGCCTGGAACACTCCACACAAGAGATCCACTTTCTGGACACTACAGTGCAAATTAGTGATGGGCACATAAAGACCTCCAAATACCGCAAACCTACTGATCGGTATAGTTACCTACATCCCTCGAGCTTTCATCCTCGACACACCACACGATCCATTGTGTACAGTCAAGCCCTAAGATATAACCGCATTTGCTCTGACCCTTTAGACAGAGACAGACACCTTCAGGATCTCTACCAGGCATTCTTAATACTACAGTACCCACCCGCAGAAGTGAAGAAACAAATTGACAGAGCCAGATGGATACCCAGAAGTCAACTACTGCAGGAGAAGCCCATGAAAAACAACAACAGAACGCCACTGGTCACCACCTACAACCCCCAAGCCAGACCTCTTCATCACATCATCAAAGATCTACAGCCTATTTTACAAGATGATCCCTCACTCTCTCAAGCCTTAGGAGACAGACCTCTCCTTGCTTTCAAACAGCCCCCTAATCTTAAAAGGATACTTACCAGAAACTACAGATCACACAACAGAAACACTAAAGCAGGAACACAGCCCTGCAACAGACCACGCTGCCAACTTTGCCCTCATATCTACACTGATGACACCATCACAGGGCCTAATCAAGCCACCTACTCCATCAAGGGCTCATTCACCTGCTCATCCACCAATGTGATTTATGCCATCATGTGCCGGAAATGCCCCTCTGCCTTATATATTGGACAGACAGGACAGTCTCTGTGCCAAAGAATAAATGGACACAAATCTGACATCAGAAATTGCAACACTACAAAACCAATAGGGGAACACTTCAATCTCCCTGCTCACTCCCTTGATGACTTGTTAATAGCTGTGTTGAAACAGATGAATAACAAATTCACAGCTTCAAAGAGAGACTGCAGAACTCGAATTTATATGCAAATTTGACTCAGTTGTCTTGGGGTTAAACAGGGACTATGGATTTTTCTCGCATTACAACAAGTGATTTGACCTCCCCCTCCTCTATGTGCTGTTCCCCAGTGTTTGAATCCTAACACCTATTTTGATTTGCTGTTACAGCCTGACATGATCCTATGTCATACACTCCCCTGCATTTAATTTCCTCCCACTCTGTAACTTTCCTATCTTCAAAGCCTCTGACGAAGTGGGATTTTCTCCCACAAAAGCTCATGCGATAAATAAATCTGTTAGTCTTTAAAAGTGCCACAGGACTCTGTTGTCTTTCTACAATAGACTAACACGGCTACCCCTCTAGAAAGGAATCAGTTACTATTCCGGAAAGAAAATTATTGCATATTATTTTGTTCTTGTGAAAGTTTTAAGGTCACAACAACAACAAAAAGACACAACTTATATTCATGTCTACCTGTTTCCCCCTGAAATATAATAAATGGATCTTTTATAGAACTAACCAAATTGCTAATTCAAAATCTTGTTAGTGTATAGAATTTAAGGCTGCAATCTTAAGTACATTTCATTTGACAACTATTTTAAATTTCTTTACACTTGCAATTTAAAATCACTTACTATCTTTTTTTTCTATAGCTCATAAATGTGTTTAATGTTTTATCTTAACCAGTGTGTTTCTTAGTGAAATGTTTGAACATATGTTGCTCTGTGACAAAAACTGGGTGTATGTTCTTTTCACTTTGACAAGGGTACACTGGATAATAATGATCACTGGTCAGGAGGCTTTTGATCAGGGTTAGATGGCATAGATCTGATATCCCAGGCTGAAAAACCAGCTAGATTTTACTGTTGGTTTGTGAGTGGCTGGAAGGCATTCATTGAACTGAGCTGGGTGTGGTCTTTGCCTGCAGAGAGCTGTGTAAATGCTGTCCCTGCCAAGGATTTGTGGCTTGTCAAAGCATGACAGGGCGAGAGAGAACACAAGCTGGTCAGATAGAGGGCTCAGTGGTATCCCAGCTATGAAGTGGTATCAGCGGTTCTGCATACCAACATAGTGGCTGATTTGAGAACAGCTAGGCACTTTGAAAATTACATCATGAATTAATAAAGATACATTAGAAACAGTAGATATGTATTCAGTAAGCCCCCCGCTGCTCAAAAAAAACAACAGTGAAAAGAAAAATCTATGCAATTTAAAAGCAAATACATTCAAAACTTAATAAATTAATAGAACAGAACTTATCAAGAAGGAAAGGACATTCATGTCCATTTTAGGTACACATACAGTTACCATGGCTTTCACAGGTCATTATATGATGCTGTGGTTGGCCTAATGTACCCTGGGGTGAAGTGATAGGAGTGCGGCCCTGTTCCTCCATGGACTGCAAAGGGAAGCAAGCCCAGGACCTTTGAATCTATAGGGCTGCAAGAGTCTGCAACATCTTTGGTTGCTGCTGGAGAATCCCTATTATGTTCTAGTGCATCTTCCTCTCCTTTTTCTGCTTTGAATCCTGGGCCTCTCTCCTTTCCGCTCTTTCTTTCTCCAGGCTATCTGCAGTGTTCATCCTCTAGGCCCTGCACTCATGGTCAATGCAGCACCAACTTTTATCCTGAGTCTTCTTTCTCCTCATCTGATTTAGGCATTTCAGAGGTATGGAGGGGGTAAGGAAAAAACCTGCAAAAGTACGGTTCTCAGTATAGTCACAATACAGAGTAAATAAAAATTCTGAACTCCCTTTTCTTGATCCCCTAAAGTTTTAAACAAGACATGCTCACTGATAATTCTGCTTCAGAGTGCTCATGCCTGGCCCCAGCCCACCAGGCGTGAGGGAGGTGAAAAGGGAATTTCTTGGTTGCATGAAGCTACAAGTAGGATAACAATTAGATACTTCAGATAACACATTTCTAAGAAATTACATACTCCCCCGGTGGCTGAAGTTACTTCATCAACAGCTAGTGAATTGCTCGAGAAATGTTGTGTGAGCTAGATCATTGGGAGACAGAAGGACGAAGGTGGTCTAACTATTAGTTATGCGGGGTATTCTGAGGAGGAAAGAGTGGAGTTTACACAGACTATGATAGATTTATTTGTCCCAAGTACTTAGGATTTGATTTTGCAAGTAAATATGTATGTGATTTCACTTTTGTGAATAGTGTAATAAACTTCACTGGAACTAATCATGTGAACACAGTTATGGATATGCCTAAGAGTTAGCAGGATCAGAGCCTTAGTACATATGGCTATGTCTACACTTGTAAATTTAGGTCGACTTAGCATGTCTACACCTAAATTTAAAGTCGACTTAGGGGGGAACTTACAGAGTCAACCTAGAGCGTCCACACTGGACACCTAGGTTGACTTCTAGGGGCTAGGGGGACCTAGGGCAGGTCCACGGGGGCAGAGGGGACACCCCTTGCCCAGTGCCAGGGGGCTCAGCCTTTGCCCCATTATACCAGGGTACAATGGGGCAACAGGGGACAGGGACCCTGGCAGGGCATAGGGGCAGGATGGGCAGGGCTCTGCCCTGGCCTGTGGGGAGGCATGCCAGGCTCCCCGTGCTCCCCACCCCCCTGCAGGGAGGGCAGTGAAGGAGTCCTGGAGTAGCCCTAAGTCGACTTAGGGCTACTCCAGGTCTACACTGGCTTAAGTCAACTTTAAAAAGTCGACTTAAGCCCTAAGTTGAACTAAAAGGAGGTTTAATAAAGTCGACTTAATTTTCATTAAGTCGACTTTATTTTCATTAAGTCGACTTAAGGAAACTGTAGTGTAGACGCAGGGTAAATTATGTCGACTAAAGCAAGCTTAAGTCGACTTAATTTACAGGTGTAGATGCACCCTATGTGGTTTCAGAGGCCAAGAATACTTATACCAATTAAATTAAGTGAATTAAAGAAAAACATGTTTTGAACCATATTTAGCATTTTCCCCCAATTATTTTAATTCCTTGTATACTTGAAAAATAAATTACCTTTGGTGAATCCCACTGGTCATTACTAGAACCTGGCAGTGGTTAATTTGTCAATTTTTATTTTCCTTGTTTTGCCTGTGCATGAATAGGTCTTATATGGGTGTTACTTGGTTGCTGGTAGGCTTCCAGAGGAGTTCTTTTCAGCTATGCACAGCAGTTTATTATTACACAAAATTATTTGATGTTTTTCAATTGTTGCAAATAAGACTATTGCATTGTTTTTCATATATTCCCATTGACTGTTGCTCAGCTATTGAATTGTGCCTTGTATTTCCAAGAGCTTTATATGTATGACTGTCTATTTGTGGTATTTCTTTATAAATATATGATTAGCAAATCTGGTTTACAGTAAGCAAAGTAAAATACCCAGGGCTGTATCAAGTTTCTAATGCAACTTAAAATCATAACTGCAAAAAATAGCCTCAGTCTTCTGATTTGTATCAAAATAGACGAAAATTCAAAGAACTATGGTTTTCTGTTTTTCTCCCTGGCTTCTTATACCTACATTAACGCTTTCCAAATAGTAGCAATTGTTATGAACAGTTTCTGACTTTCCATTTAATAATCCATCTCTTAAAACTTTATAAGGGAATGTGGTTGTGTGTTGTTCTGGTATAGATTTTTTCCAACCATACTGACTCCAAAGCTATTTGATGCCTTTGCACACATTTTAAGAGCTTTTGTGTTGATAGTGTGTTTCAGTACTCCTCGATGAGAGGATGCCTGGCCTAAATTGAATTATAAATAAATAACTATTTGATACAGAAAGAATGTGTCTACACTGGCAACTTAGGTCAACTTAAGGACACTTAAGTCAACCTACACAAAGCCGCGTCCACACTGGGCTTTTATTAAGTTGACCTAAACGCTTCCTTAAGTCGACTTAATAACAGATTAAGTCGACTTAATAACACCACATCTGAAGGTCGACTTAAGCCTTAAATCAACTTCTTAAAGAGACTTATAGTTAGTGTGGATGGGGAATAGTGCTAAGTCGACCTTATTAGGTCGACTTAAAGCCAGTGTGGACGGCTATGTCTACCATTAAGTCAACTTAACAAGGTCGACTTTAAGGTCAATTTAAAGTCGACCTTGTTAAGTTGACTTAACAGAGTCAACTTAACTTTACAAATGTAGACATAGCCAAAGTGAGTGTCTAGCAGCAGATTGTAGCTTATGTTATAGTTGTATTTATTAGCTGTGTGTGATAAATAGGGAAATGTTTTACTTTAACTTAATAGTCTTTTCATAGAGACAGAGAAATTATCAGGCATAACTAAAGTAACATTCTTTCCCAAAGGAGATCCCATCAAAAAAATAAATGATAAATATTTAATTATTTTGCTTTCAGCACACACTACAATTCTTGGTGATAAACAGTATTTTTTTTCAGTAAATCTACGGTGTATTCTGGTACCAAATTTAATGAACCTTTTCATTTTTTTAAAACTCAGAATTAAAAGATTCTTCCTTACCCAGTGATATGCCACAACATTTTAGCTACCTTCAAAGCAGTAAAGATTTCTCTACCAACTATAATTTCATTATAAATTAGAGGCAGCACTACCACATAGCTCTGGGGATTTGTATAGTGAGGGGTTTAATTCTCAAAGTTTCTTTAGTCATACATTGCTAGGCTCAGAGGATTTGGCTTTTAAAACAACTCTTTTAAGCACTAAAATATTCTCTGGACATACAATAAAAAAAAGTGGGGAGAAAAACTACATTTCCTAAAAACTAGAATTGAGAACTAATTGTTGTGTATACTAGTGATATTGGCTATGTCTACACTTGCACTTTTAAGTCAACTTAACTAAGTCGACTTAACTAAGTCGACTTAACTAAGTCGACTTAAAGTCGACTTCATTAAGTCGCCTTACTGTGTCTACACTTAAAATTAAAGTCAGCTTAAAGGGGAACTGACAAAGTCGACCTAGAACATCCACACTGGATGCTCTAGGTCGACTTTGTGGGGCTAGGGGGACCTAGGGCAGGTCCACGGTGGCGGGGGGGGAGCACCCCCTGTGTACAATAGGACAAAGGGGGACAGGGACCCTGGCAGGGCAGAGCCCTGTGTGTGACACTGTCTGGATTTAGGGAAGCATTTATGATATTATTTTCAATGGATATCTCATAAATGCTATAATCCATAGGAACTATGTCATGTTTGGTATCAATAGAAAGGTAGTCATTTGCTGGGAATGATTATATAGTTTATGTCTAGGAATTCTATTTGGATTAGAAGTTAAGAATTTGATGTTATATCCATACTTTAACTTGTGTCATTAGACGGGAGGGTGTGAACAACCATTGTCTCCTTAATGTTTAGGAATTTTCGAGGTAGAATGGTCCCAGGGAGTATCCTGATGAGCCATTAAGGATACAATGGTTGTATTCTTTATGGTGGTTGTATAGAAAGTGGTTTTTTTAAAACAAACTCTATATTCACAGTATCTTGAAGATAAATGTGTTTACATTCAATATTAATTGTACACCCCATTGATAAAGAGGACAAATGAAGATATGGTAGATAATACAGTTCTGAAAAGGATAACCCTGTGGGGTTTTTAAAGTTTGAAGTAGTAGTTATGCTTAAAGTTAAAATTGCTTAATGCTTTCCCTTCATATGCCTACTTTCAGTTTTCTATAAATTTTACCAAGCTTTAACAAGCTGGGCTAAAATTTTCCATATGAGCTCTCTCTCCCAAGATGAACTGTTTTGAAGTGTTTCAGTGAAAGTGACTTTGTCATTTCTGAGAATTAGATTATTTTGCTATGCAATCTATTTTCTGGTTTTAAAAAGTAAGATGTTACATATAAAGAAACCTGCACTGAATCTTCAAGTTGCATGGTCAAAAACTCAGAAGTTAGGAAATGCAAGAACTAAAACCTCTAAGACACGATCAAAAGGTCCATTTATCCTCATAAATGTTTCTTCAGTCAAAATGTTGTAGCTGTATCTACTGAACTGCCATAGAAGGGAAGGGAGGAAGGAAAAGGAAGTAGGACATATTTATGGCAGGTAATTTTTTAAAATTACTTTTTGAATAATGACAGACATTAATTCGCAACCCACCTTCAGAATAGCTTTGCCTCTTCATGGCCTGTAGGCAACTCTGGTTTGGGGCTCACTATTTTTCCTACCTGACAACTCAACCCCCAATACCATAACTGCCATTTATGGCAATTGAGAGGATGAAGAAAAATCATGCTTGCACCCTAGAAGAGTTGACATCCAAGTAGCAGTTATACAGTATCCCAAGATCCAGTAGAAAGATACAGCTCTGATTGGCATATGGCCCAAAACAGTAAATATCTGAATATCAAGGTTCTTATTCATTTCTTAGTGTTGTCAGGAAAATTCTCCAGCTTCCACGTCAAGTTTGGCCCTGAATAGATATAAATCATAATGTGTTTTTTTCTAACTGATCCTAATTCACTAGAGTATTTCTAAATATTTCTACAACAGTAATCTTTTGGAATTAGCTCCATTCTTCTTTTACTTTTATTGTTTCCAATCAGAGACTTACTGAATTTAATTAAAATTGAGGTGGCAAAATGTGGTTAATCTTAATCTAATAACCTTTGTCCCACTATACTCAATTTACCTTTATTTGAGGCTTCTTATGGGCTTTGTTTATTTTAACAGATTTAAGTAAGAACATAACTATTGAACTGCTACATGACCAATTTGGCTGCTTTTAACATATAGTTTCATAATCAATGACTTAGCAATTCATAAAAGATGAAAGGATTTCAGGTTTCTTAAAGAAGAGCAGTTGTCACTATATTGCTGAAAAATCATCAGTATAGGTTTTGCTGTTAGCACATCTTCATATTTTTAAACACAGATTTTAAAAAGAGGCTTTTCTCATTGTAGCTGCGCTCCCATCTTACTGATTGTTTTCTATATGAGACATTTGTCTTCCTTCAGGTCTGGATCAAGGCCAGAGACTTCTGTCAACAGGTTTTGTTATAATTTACTTATTGTAATTCAGTGTCCCATTAAACTAAGTCATTATCTGGCTAGCTCTTCTGGAAGCATTCAGTACTGTGGTCAATGAGTGTTGTTGGACTACTTTCAGCAACTTATGAGACTTTCAGCTTGTGAATTAGACTCAGATTGTGAGGTCAGATGGTCCCTTCTGACGTTGGCGACTTTGATTCTATGATCATCTCGCCTGATTTCCTGTACACTGGAGGCCACAGAATCTCTCTCACCCACTCCTGTAATAAACCCGTGATCTCTGGGTGAGTTACTGAAGTCCTTAAATAATGACTGGAAAAGTTCAAGTTAGAGAATCTATTATTTTCTCTAAGTCAAACTAGCAAGAACCCAGGTCCCACACTGCAGAGGTAAATGAAATCCATCCAAGATGGAAAATTCTTTCCTGATCCCAATTATAGTGATCAGTTAGACCAGGGGGTCCCAACCCCAGGCCTGTGGGCCAATTCTGGCCCGCGGTGCTTTTTCAAATGGTCCACGCTCCCCTGCTGCTGTCTGGGCGCTCGGCTATGGCCGCCTTCCCCTCCGTGGACCCTGGAGCTGGATTGTGTCTGCAAGCTGGGAGCCAGGTCCCCTATGCAACTCAGAGCGTGAGCCGGGCTGCAGCATCTGTTTACTGCCTGGTCAGGGTGCGGGCGGCCACAGCCTGGCTCCCGGCATGGTTCCAGGAGCCAGGCTGTGGCTGCAAGCTGGGACTCACATGCAGCCTGCAGCGGCTGCAGCAGCTGCGCTTACTGCCTGGTCCTTGGGTGGGGGGGGGCGGGGAGGGAAGAGAGATTGCAGCTGCAAGCTGGGAACTGGTTCCCACAGGCAGCCCAGAGCAGGAGTTGGGCTGCAGTGGCCGCTTTCTGCCTGGTCCTGGGAGCCAGCCTATGGCTGCTAGCCGGAATCCGGGAGCAGGAGCCAGGCGGTTGCTGCTGTTTCTTCCTCCTGTCCGGTCCCTGCTCTCTCAGCAGCGCATCATATGGAAGGAGCAGAACTGTTTTTTAATTTAAAAAACTAAATAAATGTTTAATTAAAAATCATTTAAATTTAATTAATTAAATTGAGTTATTTAATTTAATTGAAAAATAATAGAAATTTAATTAATTGAATTCAGGGCTGTAATACTTATATTTGTGGGCCTTGAGGCAAAAAGGTTGGGAACCACTGAGTTAGACCCTAAGCAGACATACCCACCAGACACCTAGGTAAAAATCCTCTGTAATAAGTTGGAGCACTCCCCATCTAATGTCTCATCTCTGGCCATTGGTGATATTTGTTAATAGGAGTCATGGATTGGCCATATGCCATTGTAAACAATCTCATCATATTATCCCATCCATAAACTTATCAAACTCAATCTTAAAACAATTTAGGGTTTTTTTGCTCTCATCACTCTCCTTAGAAGGCTGTTCCAGAACTTCCCTCCTGTGATGGTTAAAAAACTTCTTGTATTTTCAAAGCTAAACTTATTGATGACCCATTTATTTCCATTTGTTCTTAACTTAAATAACTCCTCTCACTCCCTGATGTTTATCCCTCTAATGTATTTATAGATAGTAATCATAACTCCCTTCATCCTTTATTTTGTTAGGCTAAATGCATCAAGCTCTGTAAGTCTCCTCTCATAAGGTAGGTTCTCTATTCCTGCTGTCATCCCAGTAGCCCTTCTCTGTACCTATTCCAGTTTGAATTTATCTTTCTTAAACACGGAAGATTGGTACACACTATCCCACATGGTCTCACCAGTTTCTTGTAATATGGTAAGAATACTTCCCAATCTCTACTGTAAATACTTTGTCTGTTGCATCCTAGGATTGCAGTAGCTTTTTTCACAGCTGCATAACAATCATCCTTTTATCCAGCTATATACCCAGGTCTTTCTTTTCTTCTGACACTTCTAACTGATACATCCATAGCCTATAGCGGACTTGATACAGGTCCCCAATCCTGCAAATACCTGAGTATGTGCTTAAGTCAACTGAAATTAATGGATTTAAGCATGTACTTAAGCTTTAGAATATGTTTGAATGCTTTCCTGATTAGGGATAGGATTATTCACATGCCTAAAATTAAAGAAGGGTTTAAGTGTTTTGGTGAATTAGGGCCATATTTCTGAGAAAATCTTTTTTTTTTCCTTTTTGTAGCTATCTCTAGATTTATTAAAACTGGTGAAAAGATTTTGTTCAAAACATTTTTGACAAATATGTACGATTAAAACAGAAATTCTGTTTAACAACTATTTAGGTTTAAAAGCAAACAAACTAAAGCTGGAAACTGAAAATTTCAGCCAAAACCTTCTTGCTGTTTTTGGTAGACAAACCCCTCCACCCCCCAAATTTTTTTTTACCACTTTCAGCCACTTCTTATTGCCCCCTCATATATTTTACAAGAGAATAAACTCCCTCAAGTCCATTTACACCCACTCATCAATACATAATTTGAATCTGATCCAAATGAATATTAAACTAAAAAGCCTTACACCAAATTGTTTTTACTTCTCTAAATTAATCTACATTCTATAGGTATAAATATTGTAGATATCTTGAAGTTTACATCTATTGTTAAAAGAAGAAAATGCATTTACTTATATTCAGAAGAGAAATATTATGAAAAAAAAATATGATTTAGGTGATGCTTCCAAATGCATGCTATGGTTATTGGCAAGACAATCAGAAAAGAAGCAGAGATTGACCAGACTTAGTTCTTGGGAGTGTACATAGAAACAACAGGCTGAGGAGGCAATTTCCCCTGAACATTGTGTTTGTCAGACAGAAAAACATGGGAAGAGATTCATACTACTTAAAATGGTTTGTTTTCCAAATATTTTTCTTCCCTCTGGTCTAGCTATGTTCTACAAAGCGAATCCAACATATCTCCTTTGTTTGATTTAGATGTCAGATGCAGAACAGCAGAGCTGACCTTCCATTGAACACCACTAATTAGTGGAAAAGAACAGCAGGGCAACATGGGAGGAATAAAACTTGGATATTTTATTGCTATAACCAAAAACACAGAGATCAAGGATAGTGCTTTACCAACCAAAACAGCCAGAAACAGCTTCTAGAGTCCCTTAGAGGAAACTTCAATACATTGGCTAGTCTACTTCATATTATCACTTTATGGTTTAAGTCATTTTTTTAAGACATCTGTGGGCCCAAAATCTGTTAATGTATTTACAGTATGCTTCAGGGACACATTCAAATAGTAACAATTCATATGACTGCTTTAAATTATCTTGAAGAATTCAAGCACAATTTAAAAGGCTATGAGTCCAAGTCGTTAGTGAGGTTTTATACCAGTTTCCACACAACAGTCTCTTAAAAGTGTAAAGTACACATAAAATGGATAAATACCATGACTTTGCTTTTCACACAGCTTTCTATGTGACTGTCCCCAGCTCTAACTCTGCAACACTCACAAAGATTGTGTGCGGCTGAAAAAAAGGAGTTAAATCAGCTGAAACCAAACAAATGATCTGAAGGTAACCCACTCACAGTATGTTATTTTTACATGTGTGAGCTCCTCTCACCCCCACCCCACGTGATTTTCAAAAAAGCAGGCAGAACAGTCAGAGAGACAGACAACTGAGAGAACAATAGGACATGAAATTCTATTGACTATGTCTTTTCAGATTGTAAAATCCAAGAGGCAGAGCCTGAGTCTGCTTCTGTGTTGGTTTCTGGGCCAGGGCACGCTCAAGACCTCAGTGTAAAACAATAATGAATAAATAGTACTGAAGTTCTAACTGCAAAAATATATATATGGGTTACATTATACCACCCAACACAGGAGTTACAGCATGTACAGAACTGATCAAATAGCATTTGCCAGATACAAAATTCTTAAATTAAACAGTAAACTTTATCCTTCTAATGTATAGGTTCAAAGTTAGCTTTCAGGTTTTGATGGATCACATGTGGTACTTAATTAGTACCTTTTTAAAGTAACTGCTAATATTTTATCATTTATATTAGGAACTGTGCTGCAACTGATAGAAGGAGGCTGGGCTTACATTGTTGGAGTGATATCACCCAGCTATAAGCATTAAAACATTTCAAGCCAGGCTATGATTGGCTTTTGTGCATGTGGGCAGGATCTAAGGCAGCTTCTCCATGGTTTTGCATGACCTATGTAAGGACTTGTCATGATAGCCATTTCTACACTTGGGGGAAGTACACTGGAGAAAACAGGGCTATGGCCCTATCCCATTTACTTCAATTCAATAGGTAGCCCACTGTATCCTGGGGAATGGACGGCCTTATCCTTGAGGAACAAGCCCTCTTTCCACATTCCCTCTGTGGCCTAAACTGCTCCTTACTCAGCTGTTCTTTAAAGGCACAATCCAGTCCTTAGGGACCATGTAGCATGAGCTCAGAGGAGTATTATGTTTGAACTGTTTTTCTCAAACAAGTATTATTATTGCAAAAGGAAGAGATGGCTGTTATCCGAGAGACTCGCATGGTGACTGAAGCCTTGAAAGTGTCTAGATAGCGAAAGATACAATATTACATTCTATACCAATATTTAATTGAAAGACTATCATTACCACTGTGATAAAATGTAAATACAATACTTATAAGCATTTTCTTTCAACATTTCCACCCCAAAAACTCTTTTGATTACTCATGGGCTTTGTAGTCTGCCTAACATTCTTTTTCCTTGCTTTCAGCAGTATTGTATGAATGTAAACAAATATAAGTTTTGAACATGAAAGATTTTTCCACTCACCCAAAACAGCGTAGGATATTATTTACTTTAATGTTATTTATTTTCAAAGTGCCATTGTGACATGTGACAGCTAATGAAATATAAGGATTCATTTCCTACACTTTTCAGTACATCTTTGTAAGTGTTCTTCCACTGAAGAAATATGCTTTCAACAATCTTCTTGTTATTTATAATATTAGTGAATTAAAACCTTACAGATAATCCCAAATCTTTCCTAAGGCCACATGCTACCAGATACTGAATATCCTTAGCATAGACCCTGTGTAGGACCAAGCAGTTGACAATCATTTAACATAATGGAAGTTGCCGATACTCAGTGCCTGGCAGAACTGGCTCTGAACATTAAAGAGAAAGTCAAAGAGACGCCTTCTTTCTTATTTTATATCTATAATAAATTAAACGAGTAAACCTATACAAATATTTCTATTAAAGTCAATAAAACTACCTAAGGCTATGTCTACACTGGCAAGTTAGTTTGAATTAAGGAAGCTTAATTCGAACTAACTAAAGCCATGGCTACACTAGGCTTTCATTAGTTCGAATAGCCTATTCGAACTAAGGGTTAATTTGAACTAACTAGTTCGAATTAACCAATGTGGCCATGTTAGTTCGAACTAATTGCTTAGTTTGAACTAACTGGCCCATTGAAATCAATGTAAATCGCTAATTCGAACTAAGCAAGTGCCATGAATGGCACTTGCTTAGTTCGAACTAATTTTTTCTAGTTCGAATTAGGTTAATTCGAACTAACTAAAATTAGTTCAAATTAGTTAGCTCGAATTAACTAATTCGAACTAATTTTAGTAAGTGTAGACATTACAGCTTAATTACTCATTACTCATAAGCTTTTCCAAAATTTGTCCTTTACAGTTTATTGTGTTGGGCATTTTGGGGAGGGGAGAGGTGCTTTTATTTATTTTTTAGGGAGCTTATACAATGTTTTTGTAAGCACCCTAGTCCCAGAATTTCAGTCTCCTGAACGGGACCTTTGAGATCCATTTTTCTTACTGTAAATTAAGCCACTGTACTGATCTTTTTCACACTAAAGTAGAGGGATCATATTTTCATAATACTGAAATTACCCCATTAGTCTTTTATTGTTACTATGTTATGTGCATTGTTCAAGACCTAGTTGTGTCAGATTTTAGGCACTTTGCAAATAGCTCTGTAGAAGATTTAGTCACCCATTGATGTGCCTTTTTATGACTGGATGCTGTCTCTGTCACCCCTGCCAGGTACAGCCTGAACCACTCAGCGGATCCCCTTCTTGCAACTCAGCCCTCTGCTCAGATCACTTGTAGCCTTACCCCTTCAAGGGTAACAGGTAAGTCCAAACAAAAACCTAACTCGAACCCTTACCCAATGACTTTATACCAGCTCCTCACTCTCACTCCTTCCCTGTTTACTCCCAAGACTTACATCTCATCTTCTGCATGTAAGTGCAATGGGATGATAAAGGAGTGGAGATCCACCCATTCCACTGAGTTCCAGACCAGGACCATTGCCATATGCAACTATGGTGTGTTTCTTATAATCCTAACTGGTTCTCTAGACTGCATCTTATCTTTGCAGGTATCTGTTGCAAAACTGTATTCTCCAGTTCTCCCCCTCTGGACTTTAATCTCTCCATGAGGTGTCTCTCCATTTGCTGCTGAGGCACTTTCTCAGCATGATTCCTTCCCTCTCTGGCAACCACACTTTTCTCTGCCTGAACTGCAGCCTTTTCCCCCAGCTGTGGTCAACTGGCCAGTTAATTGCAGCTGGAGAGGTAAGGTCACATCTATTAATCCCTTTCTGCTTGCCATAGAGCAGGGTCTGTACACCATCTCAACAGTTGGCAAAGAGATGGTCCCTGCCCTGAAGAGTTTACAATCCCAGTATACTACTATAGACATAAGGTGAATATAGCAAACAGATGGGGGGAGCACAAGGAAACCATGCAGCAATACTGATCAGAGTACAGCAGCTGCCTAACCATTTTTAATTTGTTACTGTCAGCCATACGGCAAAGAGTTGTGAGAAGGGGTTTCAAGGAGGACACTGAGATGCATTGAGATGATTTTGCGTATATTTATTAGGCCTCTCTCATACACATGAAACAATACTTGTTCAAAAAAATTTAAATATGTAATGAAGACAGGCAAATTTTGTTGAATGAAGACAAGGATGGACATTTTCTTGTTTTGTTTAATGCCTGAGAATTTTCACTAGATGGAGAAAAAGAGAAAAATAAATCAGGCAACACAGGCAAGTGAAACTTATAAGTATATTAAAATTAGCCTGAAATTTTACTTAATTGTTTTTTCTATGAACTTAAGAGCCCAATCTTGATCCCATTGTAGTCAATGGGAGTTTTGCCAATGGTTACAGTTGAAGACTGAACGGAGCGTGAGGCTAGAACATCATCCTTCAGAAACCCTGCTTTATCTTCATTCTGCATGGTTCACCAGTCTGGAATTAGACACAATACAGGCCTAGTCCTGTGAACTGCTAAGTCCCCACAACTCTGAATGATTTCAAGAATGTGCCAGAGTGTTCAGCAACTCTTAGCACTTCCAAAGCAATTTTAGAAATGAGGCAGTGAGGAGTGGGGAGGAGGGATGGGGACAGTGAATTGATGGCAGAATATAAGCCTTAAAGACTCAGTGGTGTTTTTACACTCTTGTGATCTTTTTTATTTAAAATAAAGTGTTAAATGTTATAAGATGGATTTTGATTTCTTTTGATTTCAGCATTAATAAAGGACTACAAGATAGTAACTACAGTATATTATGACTTTTTGTGCTGTTGTGTGAATGAACTAGGTTTTATCATCACCACAGGTTTACACAATCTTAATTTGGATGCAGTTTGTAAAAGTCTGCAAAACTTGGCTTTAAATTGTAGTGCTCTTGGCCTTTTAACATTCCATTATGTAAATTGTTGGTTAAACTCCAATTCCCTCCCTTCACACCCCATTTTCTGTTATTTAGATCTTGCAGACTTGACCCTTACTAGGACACATCCCATCAATGCATTGTGGAATAAAGTTGATGGAAATATGTAAGAAATATTGTCTGATGAAAAGGTCTAGTTTCATTACAGTTGGAATATTTAAGATGTGTCTATTGTGACAAATTCCAATGGAATTTTTTTTTCCATTTTGAAAAATTTCAAAACATTCATTTAGAATTTTATTTTATGGAGTTTTTGTTTTTATATTTTTATTATTTTTACATTATTTCATGTCAATAGTAGTAACATATAATATGCATTACTACTGACATATCAGACTATGTCATAGTAAAAGAGTTCAAATATTTACTCTGTTTTTTAAAAAATCATTAAGGGCTCCTACTACTTAGTACTGACAGAAATATCACAACACACAAAGGAATCATTATCTAGAAAACATGATCAGATATTTCAATCAATATGAGATATCAACTGCCCTTAATGGTTTTTAAAATGAAGTAGCAAAAATTATGCACAATCACAACTGCTGGCATGTTAAATAAATAATGCAAAATAATAAAAATAATGTAAAATTGAAAAATAAAATCTCATTTGAATTTTCTAAAGTCTAAAACAAAAATTCCAACACCAACATTTTCCTAAATGACTATAAATATTTCTTTTTCACAGGGAATTTAAAAAATAATTAGTTTTGTTCCAATTCAAAGTAAAAAATTTAAAATGTTAGAATTTTCCACAAAATGGAAATTCTGAGTTCTGACCAGCTCTGTTTGGGAGATTTGCCTGAACTGGTACGTAACGGTATCTGCAGAGCTCTGCAAATCCGTGGATATCCGCATCCGCGCATACAATGCGGATATCCACAGATCATTTCTTGCAGATGCAGATCGGATACGGATCCACATATTTCTATCTGCGCAGGGCTCTAGGTATCTGGATTTGATCTAACAGCTGTAACTTCACAATGGTAAAAAGTTATCATACTATCAAAATGAAAAGTAGTCCAAAAAGATTGTGAGGTTTTAGCTATTTGTTTCCACTAATATTAACAACAGTTAGATGGAACAAATCTTCATACACGAGCTTGAAAATTTATGCTATGTCTTTCAAACAAGATAAAATAGATTTTGAATTCCCTGCTCACATGGATGAGCACTGAGTCATACAGGCTGTTCTACTGACATCAGTGGAGACGTTCATACAAGTAACTGTTCATCACTGAGCGTAAGATGTTTACTGTCCATCCCAATGATATCGTGAAAAGATTCTAGTGAGACTGCCCGAAAGCATTTCTATTCCCATTTTTCAGATGAGGCAACAAACACAGAAGTTAAGACAATTTGACCCAAGCCACCCAGTAAGTTAGATGCAGTGCCAATAGTAAGTTCACAATTTCCCTAGAGCAAACCACCTTGTTCACCATTTCATTTGACATTTTGGACTTGTGTGACTTTTACATTAAAAGAGTAAATCATATAGAGCAAACAAAGCTATTCATCTGAATTCTGCAGATTCGGTCCCATGTAAATTATCATATCAGGGAAATAATGAGGGTGAAAAATGTACTGTAACAAACTATGTTCAAGAATGCAAATTGCCACATTATTAACAACACATTCTGGTGATGGTGACTAATCATAATAAGGATGGAAACAATATGTGCAGAATCCATTGTCTTGTGAATGCAGAGAATGTATTCGATTGTTATCTTGTGACTCTCTTTGTATGTTTCCCTAACGGCTTGATTAAATACAGATGTTTGAGTTTTTAAAATTATTAACCCCCCTCATTATACATTGTGCCTACTAGGACTATTAAAGTTAATGGTAGTTTATAAAAGATGCCAACAGTAGTGTCATTTAGCCTTAAATGATAACACAGGTAGCGCCTCAATATTTTTGTTAATTCTAAATTTGATGGTGCGGAAGGTGCTAGGGTCTCATCCAAAGCCTATTGAAGTCATGGACTTCACAGGATTTGGATCAGGCCTCTAAAACAGAACTGGGAGAATAATGAATAATGAGAAATATCTCCAAAACATTTGAATTATATGTTGCATTCCCTCTGTCTACAATCTCCACCCCCCCTTACATTCATTTTTTTACAGATGTTTATGCAAGCAAATGTTCAGGTGGTAGAAGGTATGTGTAAATATGTAAGTATTTTCCCCAGTAGTGTTTGTACAACCACTTTATTCTACTCTGTGAGTTTAAAGTCCTGCTGTCCACATTGGCAAGAGCAACCATTTTGGCATGCACTAGGCTTCAGCATGTCTTTTTGCCATCATCATCTTCTTCTGCTGCTATGTTCCTTGTGTGTGCTCTTGAACAATAAAAAAAATCACAAATGGAGACTGGTGCAGGTTAAACTTAAAAGAATATACTAAAGAGACGAAACTTTTAAAAATATTTCTCAAATCCCTGGCTAGAGCTATGGCATAGAGATTAATCTTGAAATCTGAAGATATCTTTCACAATTTGGAGCCCAGGTGTGTAATAGTTACAGTTATCAAATCAGAGAAAAGAAAGAATATCACACAACTAAAAAACTGAATTCCAAATATAAAAAATTTGCAACAATTTTCAAGGGCTAAGCACCCATGCCTAGGTTGAAGTATGTTTGCATAAAACAGCATTCAAACAAATGCATATACCAAGACCATTTGGGGAAAATATTACAAACTACTCACAGACATTCCATGAACAGAAACAATGCTAATTAGTAACTATATTATTCATAGTGCATAGTTAAACAGACTCTCCTTTTGCAAAATTTTGATATAATTATGATAACATTTAATTCTTAAATAGAATAGTGGTTTTCATTTAGACATTTCAAAGTGCTGTATAAATAAAATGGTCCTCATTTTACAGATGGAAGACTAAGACACAGATCTGTCTGTCTGAAAAAAAATTGTTGGTAGAATCTCCTGACTTCATGTTGGGTGCTCTATCCCTTTCTTTTCTAACTAATACATTAAACTATGACTTGCTCCTTTAGGAACCTCTGAGTTTTTCAATTGCACAGTAACTTCTTCCATTTTGGTCATAAGGCGCGTTTCTGTATTTACAAACAAAATGTACCCACTAAATAACTAGTACCTTCAGTAATGCTTCCTTATTCTGCCTGAACAGTGTACTAATGGGTACAATAAAATGAAAGAACAAAATTAAGGCAATGGGGTTCATTTTACTTTCTATACCTAGCGGAAAAAAGAAAGATTCACTTTTGGCTAAGGGCCTGTTTCTCATCTGGTATAAATTGATGAAACTGAATGGAGCTAGACCGTTTTATACCAACTGAAAAGTTGGCCTCAAATCTTCTGGAATATCAGAAAGTACTCTACAGCCAAAACTGTCTGTATCACAGTCTACCATTAAATTACCTGTAAAATATTTGGTACCAAATACCAAACCAGATCTTTTTAGTTATAATTCAGCTCAGGGAAAAATAAATTCTCTAATTTAATAAACTAAAATGTGTGGCAGTCAGGCATTTTCAAATTCAATTTTAGTAGAAACTCCAATTCCAATAGAAACAAATATATATTTATTGGTGTTTCCTTGGGGATCAAATTTTACATACATACACATTCACTCTTAGGAAAAAAAAATATGGCAGCTTTGTAAATTGCTGTGAATTCTAGATTTCATATATTTCAATCACAAGCCTACAGCTCCAGTTACAATAGTTCTCTACCATAGTAGTTTCTGTGGCAATTAATCAGTTGGCTTCATTTAAACACTAATAGAGATAGGTTCAAACTATAAATTTTGGTATGTCCAGCTGTAAGTTTTGCTGCAAGTCCATGACCACTCTAATTTAAAAGTGAAACAAGCAAGGAGTTCGGTGGCACTTTTGAAGACCAATAAAATAATATTAATTTAACAGTGTCATATAAATAAATAATATATTAATGTATAACATATATAATAAAATAATTATAATTTAAAAATGTTCATTATTAAAAATGCGATAATATTCTTTTAGAAGATCTTAGAGAAAATGTTCACTTAATCAGTGGTTCAGTGTGTAGGTTTTTATCAAACTTGCTTAGCGTGGATGTACTGACTTGGGTCATCACAAAAAGCTTACTCCATCCATGCCACTAGGATCCAGTCAGACCATTTGAAAGAAATATCTGCATAGGTTTCAGGCATCCTGGTGTATGAAATAATAGACAATAGATCTGTATATACTGTAAATTGTCCCATAATGACTCATGGATTAGCTGGGTCAGTTTCAAGCAGAAAATTCCTGAGAGATAAGGTAAAAGCTGTCTTGAAAACCCTTAATTGAAAGTTATGCAAAAGAAATGGAAAAGCAACGTTTGGCTGACATCTGCTTTTGTGGCTAGTGCTGGAAAAGTTTTAAGATCCTCATCATTTTGAAATGTTCAATAAATGTGTCAGCATAGTTCTGTAGGCCACTTGAATATGGAGTGTGGTCAAAATATACCTCCTTAAAGAGTGTCACATTATTGTACTAAAACCTCAATATTTTCTTGATCTTTTCAAGGACACGTTAAGAGTTTATGTATTTGGCTAGACAAACGTATGAGCAGGGGACAAGCAGCATTCCCATGCTAGCTGTGGAAAGCTAGCCACATGCTAGAATAAAAAATAAAAGATGTTTCTTTCTACCAAGATGAAGTAAAATCTCAATTATCCTGAGAAACATCCAAAACAATACTCTCATAGGAGATTGATGGGAATGAAATCTGGATTCCAAAAAGACTAAAATAGATACAGACACAGATACAGGACATTTGGAAACCCTCAGAAGGGATAGTTTGGGTCTGATCTAGCTGCCAGTGAAGACATTGGGGATTTTGCAGCTGATATCTTTGGGAGTAGGATCAGACCCAAAGACATGAGGAAAGTGGATTTCTTTTCCTCAAAATACACATAAGGTAGATTGTTTTTTAATCATCTTCTTTCCACCCTAATATTAAATAGGGTTAGGCTGGAGTTGAATTTGGCCCTGAAGGGAAAAAAGATCAGGACATTTCAGCAATGACTCACTACACTATACAGCTTCTCATACTACATTTGCTTGAAGAAATTAAGTAGGTTGTGGCTACCTGTCCCTGCCAGTAAGCTAATATATCCAAAGTTGAAGAAATTTTGATATAGTTTACACAGACTCGGAAGAAAACACTTGGGACAGAGGATAAATCTCAGGGTATTGATAAAGAAATGTGTGCGTATTGCTTTATATTGAAATCATCTTAAGCAAGTGGATAAGAACAAAGTACTTTGATTTTATGGTGATAACTTGGGACTACATAGTACTCTGCACAGGCCAACTCCTTTAATTCAGTGACCTCAGTGAGGCTTCATGTTAGTGTTGACATATGCACACATGGAACTCCTTGAAGAGTATAGGACTTGGCTTGCAATTACTAAGATCATCATATTTGCAAAAAATAACTTTGACTTTAATGAAATGTTGGATTATGTTGTGTGCAAAATGGTAGTGAGGGGGGAACTTTAATACTATTTTTCAATAAATGGAACAACTGATTATTATTGATTTGAAAAGAACAAACAAAACTACTTAACCTTTTTCCTATTCCAATGTGAGTGGCATGTGTAATTATAGTTTTAAATTGCAACTCAGAGCACACCTTGATGAATATGAACCAAATTATGGTTTACATATCAAGTAGAGTGCAACACAGTAATCTATTCTCAAGGTGACAAAGGCATACATTATGGTGTTGAGGTCTGCATTAGAAAGAAAAAGTTACAAACTCCTAGCCCACGTCACTTCTGCCTTACCTCGATTAATCCCCCAACCATTCACTCTCATCCATGTCCCATTCTCTGCCAGACACTTCAAAAACACACTGCTTTAGTCTATCTGAGTCAGAAGAGATAAAAAACAAAAAGTTGGGTTTTATCGGTATATTGATCAACCAAAGTCATGCTTCCTCATTAATTCTTCTAACAGCCTGTTATACATATTGTTCAGAAGAGAGGGTGGGTTGTATCTGTATGAATTGGAACCAGGGCAGTAAACTGACCTGGGGGCCCTGGGCTGCCCCGCACCATGATTGCCCCCTGCCTCACCACTGCTGTGGGAGAGGGACTAGGGACAGAGAGCACTCCTGGAGGGGGCAGTTAATGTGTGGCGTGACGGCTCCCCATACAGCCCCACAGGGCCATGAGCCTTGGAAAGCTGCACTGGAGTGGAGGCCCCCTGGGTGGAGCGAACAGGCTCTGGCACACCCTGCCCCCAGGGTTGGACCAGTTGGCCCAAGGGCAGGGGATGCCAGATTATAGCAGCGGTTTTAGGGGCTGTGATCCCTTTTGGCCAGGGCCCAGGGTTTCAGCCCCTTTAGCCCCTGCGATAATCTGGCCCTGATTGGAACTCTGTATTTAATATAATTTTTATTAAATCAGATTATGGCAACTAGAATACTTGTATTATCTAAGTTACTGTATTTTCTGTACTCATAAATAAATAAATGTTCAGCCCAAACTAACAAAGTACAATAGAACTGAACTTTTGTGACAAGATTTCCTCTAGAAGCGGCCTATATCCATTTCCAATAAGCAAGGCTCCAAAGATTTTTGGCATGACAGAGGGACCTCTTATTTTCAGCAGCAGTCTAGTTCTTTAGAAACCTTTAATCATCATTGCTACTGGCAAGACATCTTTTGGAAATTTTGCAACACTGAGAATGAAGAAGCTCATAACTTTTCTGTATTTGTTAAAATAAAGTGTGAAATAAAACCTATACAATATATTTTGAAACCTTAAAAGGTGCTGATAATAAATGGAACCTGGCTAGAAAAGTTTTGGAAGCCCCAGAGAAGGCCCTTTTAGGGTTAAGCTAATCAGTTCTATAAAGTAAGAATCTATCTATCCTGGAACCTCTCTCTGAACCAAGCAGAACTCTGAAATGTTTTAAATTCAGAGCTGTTCATTTAAAGATATACTCACTATTCCCCTCTTAATTCCCTTCCTTCCCTTTCATTCTTCACAGATCTGTGACTCTTTGCTTCCCATGTCCTGGACTGCTCTCCTCAGTCCCTTCTAATTGTGGGGATCTTGTAGTGGGATCATGCAAGCTTCCCACGGGACCCTACAAGTTGTTGCATTCAGCCATGCAATGCTCTCAGAATGGCGGAAAGCACTAGGGAACTCCCAGAATATGAAAAATAGCAGTGCAGTGGTCTAAGACCTCCCACACAGGCTGCCACATTTGTTGGACTCCAATTAGCAGGCAGTGTTTGGAAAGTATACTTTGAGAAGAGCCTCAAGAGAAGCCAGGGTCCCCTAAGAGGATACTGTCATCAAACTGTCAAAGAGACTTAGTACCAACTGAGCATTCTGTAAATATTTACTTATTTATAAAAACTAAAATGACCCTCTCCATTTAATCTTTTAATAAATGCACTACACATGAGATCTATTGTTGGCTAATATGGTCAGTAGTTGTAAGGCACATGCAAGTAACTATAGAATCCTTTGTGGTTTTAGAATGCACTCCTGTTCCCAATCTCTGCCCCCTCCACCAGGTAATATTGGTGTTTTAATCCCAGAAACTCAGAAGACAATGAGCTATCAAATTTCACCAAAGACACAAAGCATATCTTCGCTCTGACCAAATCATCATCAGCTAGCCCTCAATATGAGAATGTTGTCTGCTAAGGGGAAAAAAAGTGATTGATAAGATTTAAAATGGCTGAGGAGTCCAGTCCATACTTTACAGGATTTTTTGTATATGTAGCAGGTAGTTGCTTGGCAAAAGCTGAACTGCTGGCCAGGATGCTACACACTTCCCTTCCTTCTCTACTTCTTGAGCAAGGTGAGTCTCCAAAATGGGCCAAGGCTTAATATATGATATGATGGGATTGCAGTATATTGCCAGCCAGCTCTTTCCAATTCAATGCATCCCCTCTTAAGATAAACTTTCAAGGTGTTCTTGCGGCATTTTGTCTCTCCCACATGGATCCTCTTACCATGATTAAGTTGAGAAAAGAGGGCTTGCTTTGGAAAACAAATATCAGCCATCCACACATAATGGCCAACCCAGAAAAGTGATGTTTCAGAACCTTTGCCTCAACACTTGTGATGTTAGCTACAGAGAGAACACTTTCATTGGCACAATATCTTGACATCTGATATGGAGAATCATCATAAGGCAGCACTGTTGCTTTCACTCAAGACAATTAAGTTGGCTTCAGGATGTCACAAATGTCACCATCATAAAGAAGTACGGGGATAACTACTGCTTTTAAATCCAGATCTTAGTTTCCATCCACCAATCTCTGTCAATAAAGACACGACAAAGCAACTTTTCAAAGGATGCACTGGTGAAACAGATCCTATCTTTGATCTATATATCAAGGTTTGCTGTCTAGGAGTGAAGGCCATCAAGGAAAGGCAAATGCTCAACATCTTCCATGGGTTCACCACTGATGACAATATGTGAAAAAAAGAAGGCAACTTGGGCTGGGACAGGCTAGTGGAGCACTTTAGTCTTCCCAAAATTGAGGTAGAGTTCCACGCTATTATAAATCTTTTCTCATGCATCTACGGCCTATTGCAAGTCAAATTCAGGGCATGTCTATACTGATTGCAGCAACTTCACCACCATCAGTTTGTACTTCCTGGTTTGACTGAGAGGTCTGTGAAGACCCGCTCAGTTGATCAGGAAGCTGATTGCTGAAGTCCACCCCATCAAATGGAATGCACTGAGTTGAAGGGAGGGCATTTCCCTTCGACTCAGCACAGTGGAGCCGCTGATGTAAGTTGACATTAAGAAGTTGGGGGGAATGGTAGATACTCTGGAGGGTAGGGACAGGATCCAGGGAGACTTGGACAAATTGGAACACTGGGCTGAAAGAAACCTCATGAGGTTCAACACAGACAAGTGCAAAGTCCTGCACTTAGGACGGAAAAATCCCATGCACTGCTACAGGCTGGGGACCAATCGGCTAAGTAGCAGTGCTGTAGAAAAGGACCTGGGGGTTATGGTGGACAGGAAGATGAATATGAGCCAACAGTGTGCCTTTGTTGCCAAAAAGGCCAATGGCATATTAGGCTGCATCAGTAGGAGTATTGCCAGCAGATCGAGGGATGTGATAATTCCCCTCTATTCGACACTGGTCAGGCCGCATCTGGAATATTGTGTCCAGTTTTGGACTACACTACAGAAAGGATGTGGACAAATTCGAAAGAGTCCAGCGGAGGGCAACAAAAATGATTAGGGGGCTGGGGCACATGACTTATGAGGAGGGACTGAAGAAAGTAGGCTTATTTAGTCTACAGAAGAGAAGACTGAGGGGAGATTTGATAGCAACCTTCAACTACTTGAAGGGGTACTCCAAAGAGGAAGGAGCTAGGCTGTTCTCGATGGTAACAGAGGACAGAACAAGTAGCAATGGTTTCAAATAACAGCTGGAGAGGTCAAGGTTGGATATTAGGAAAAACTTCCTCACTAGGAGGGTGGTGAAGCATTGGAATGGGTTACCTAAGGAGATGGTAGAATCTCCATCTTTGGAGATTTTTAAGGCCCGGTTAGACAAAACCCTGGCTGGGGTAATTTAGGGGGAGTGGTCCTGCTTTTTAGCAGGGGGTTGGACTAGATGACCTCATGAGGTCCCTTCCATCTCTATTATTCTATGATTCTAAGTTCAAGGGAGATAGATAAGTTACTTTAAGTAATGTGTGTATCTCCTTTCAATTGCTACCAAAACCACTGGCTAGTGTAGACCAGGGCACAGTGACTATGTCTACACTTGGCCAAATAAGTCCTTTCCTCTCCCAAGTCCCCATCCCCTTCCTTGTGCCTTTCCCCGTGTGCCACGATTCCAGCTCACCCCATATATCACCTCCCACTGGCGGAGCGCCTTGTCCTCACCCTTGTGGCTCCCGGACTCCCTGAGCGGTGGGGCAAGCAGGAGCAGAAGCGTGGCCAGGAGCAGCAAGTGGAAGGCAGTGCACGGGTGGAGAGCGCATGGCGTGGGGGAGAGTGCATGCCGCCTCACACTCGCTGCTCCTGGCCTCGCTGCTGCTCCTGCTTGCCCCACCGCTCTGGGAGTCTGGGAGCCAGAGGGGTGAGGACAAGGTGCTGAGCAGTGAGTGCGAGGTGGCAGCAGGCAGAGAGCTCAGCTGGCAGCCCCACACCATGCCCTCTCCACCCACCCTCTGCCTCACACTTGCTGCTCCTTGCCCCTCGGGCAAGCAGGAGCATGGTGAGCAGAAAGCTCAGCCGGCAGCCCCGGAGTGGTGAGGCAAGCAGGAGCAGCAGCAGCGCGGCCAGAAGCAACGAGTGCGAGGTGGTGGGCAGGTGGAGAGGTCATGGCGCGGGGCAGCCAGATTGGCTGGGAGCTGAGCGTTGCCCCATGGGCCACACTGAATGTGCTTGGGTTGTGCACCTTTGTTCTATGTATGTGAGACAATTCAGCATTTGCCATACAATTTTCCAAAAAGGGGGTTATTGTGTTCTTCTGCCCAGAAAAAGGAGACCTTTTTTACATAATTTTACAGCAGCATGAATAACCAGGCAGTTATTATTCCAACTTTTATTGACAGGAAAATAAAATGGGACTACTATTTCTTTTTATAATGCATACAATTAGAAATACATTATGAGACGAGAGTGGTTATAAATTTTGGATGGATTTTTTCCATATATATTATTAAAGCTTTACAGCAGCATTTTTTTAAATAGTTACTAAGATATTTAAAATTGGTGCTATATTAGACGTTGTTTTGATTTTGTTTTGTTTATACCTACAATTGATATCCAGGCTTACCTTCCTAGTGATTTGACTTTATAGAAGCAGAGACGTTCATAGGTAAATCTTAGAGAAATTAGTTATAAAAGCAAACTATATTCTTATCAAAATGTGCAGAGATATATCTACAATTCTGTAGGATATAGTGAGAATAAAGCCTTATGTTCGAGACGATTTAAAAACATAAGGGCTCAATCTGCAAGGTTCTAAGCATCTGTTTGTGTTAAGCACCCCATGCTCCTATTTACTCAATAACTCAGCTTTCTTTTGCAAGAGATGGTCAGAGCCGTACATGATCTGGGGTGAAATTCTGGTTCTGCTGAAGTCAATAGGAGTTTTGCCATTAACTTCAGTAACATCAATTTCTACAACACATTCTATATTCTTTTCTATTAAATTCATATTCTATTTTTCTATTAAATTCATATTCTATTAAATTCTACAGGACATTTTCCCAAGGGAAAATTTTCAATCATTTGAAAATATTGCAATAAAATGCAGAAAAGAAGGCCACATTTACGCTGACAACAGCAAAGTCACTGCCATCTGATCAATCTTTCTGGATCAACTTAGCGGTCAGTTAAGACCTGCTAAGTCGATCCAAAAATCTACTTAGTAAAACCACCCCATCAAGTGGTACAGCACAGTGAAGATGCTTCACTGAAGGGAAGTTAGGAAGATGACAGGAGTTACGCAAGCTACTCTGTGTAGTCTGCATAGCTTGTGTAACTCTTGTCAACTGCTGCGAAATTTTGCTGCCAGTGTAGACCTAGCTTAATAGACTATGATCCTGTTCTATTTGCCTATTGCATAATATAGACTAAAGCTGGACTTGGTGAGTTCATTGAACAATACTATTAAGAACCAAATAAATATGCAGACTAACTTGACAAAAATAAAAGGAAAAATGTCATGTACAGCATGATATGGATTCTCAAATGGAATCATGCATATAAGTTGTTTTATCTCTAAAGCATTATTCAGTTATGTTGGATATTTTTTCTGCTAGAGTGCCAAAAGGGATCCTAAATCCTATCTGAAATCTACACACTTGATGTGGTAGTCTTGTTATAGTTCTAATGAATGAGTCTTTCAAGGACTTACCTTTCTGAGGTGGAATAATAAATAAATAAAAATGGCGTACGAAATCCCATGTGTGTAAGGTGTATTCTTATGTTCCTGGCCTCTGACTTCAGTTGCAATTCTTCCTTGCAAATTACGAATTTAAACAATTTACACAGTGACATTCAGAAATGGAGAGAGAGAATAAAAGAAATAAAACCAGACAATTATAAAAGCACAGACCAAAGCTATCATAAAAGCTGTCAATGACCGGTGTGTGTACTGGAAAAAAAATGAGTCCCATAATTCCCAAGGATAGCTCTACTGATGCTAGCAGTTGAAAAGATGTAGTAGAGAGAGTGCTCAAACATTTTTAATATATATGATCTAACCAAAATCATAGGGCCTTGCATATACATCAGCTTTCATCATTACTACTACTGGAGTAGCTGACTTGGTGGTGAATCACTGATTTTATTTTTGCCAGTGTAAACATGGCCATATTTCAGGGAAATAAAAAAAAAGAGATATTGTTGCATGTAGAGAATTGGCAATGTGATTTTTCAGTAGGGTTGCCATAAGGTGTAATGTTACATGTGAGAACGTACCATAGAGTTTTACATTCTCAAAATATGATGCTACTTCATTCAAGCAGTCTTAAAAAGAACAAATTTGGATAAAACCTGGATCTCGTATCGTGATCTGGGTACTCCTTACATTCAATCTCCATATTAAAAGGTAAGTGCAATTTCCACCATCTGTAAAGTCCCTCACATCCTCAGATATTTGCTTTCTCTTAAATAGGGTAAGTTACAAGAGTATCAACAACGCTCCTGGTAAATTGCTCAATGCTCCTGGTAAATTGCAAAGCATGGAGGTTTCCAGCATCTTGTAACTATGGCACAGATGTAGCAGACTAGGCCGTCTATGAGCCCTTTGTCTGTGCTGGGTGAAACAAAGTAAGTTAAATTCTCCCTGTATTCTGAATATCAGGCAAAACACTACTGCCATGAAAAAAGAAACAGAACTTTCAAGGTGTTTTTTGTTGCTTTTTGTTGTTTTTGTTTGTTTTTTGTTTTAAACTGGAAGTTACTGTGCATGCTTTCCTATGGACCAAAGCTGTGTTCTCCTGAGCCCTATGTCTTCTGAAACAACATCACGATTCCAAAGGAGCCTGAACAAACAGCCTGGGGAATGTCTTCTTGTTGGTATATTGTGTGTTTTCACTTTATATAAAGCAAGTGCTATCACTTGAGGGTGTTTTGGCTATCCTTCAGCCCTTCCGCTTTTCTGATTGCAGGAGGATAGAGAGGGAAATTATAGCATAGTAACCCACTATGCCACCTCTCAAATTTCATCCAAGTAAATTTAAACAAAATATAGAATTCATGAACCCAATGTTGTAGATTCTTATGTGAATGTTTTTCATTATGTGTGTAGTCTCCTTGATCTAAATCAGCCTTCTCAGGTGTGAAGTTAATATATTTGTACACATATATTTCCTTTATCTTAAATAAGGTAAGTTACAAAAGTAACAACTAGTCCAAACACCACACACAAAATATGACACCAAAAATATAGAATTATTATATAAAGAATTTTTGTGGGACTCTGCAGGCGAGGACTTTGCTTATAATGATTGAGTTTGGACTGAGAAAAATAACCTGAGTTATTTCAGAGTTTTTCCATTCAAACCTGAAGATGATGAAAGTGGGACATCTGGATAACAATCAGTAGTATCAAAAAACCCAAAAAGTTCTTTCCATATTGATGTGTTTCCCTTTGCCTATAGGAAGAAAAGATCAATCACCATAACATAAACGGTTGCCCCAGTACCTGAAACTTGACTGAGAGGAGCCCAGGATACTAGCAAATGAAGGGGTTAGGAGACTGATTTGCTAACTTCTTGTTTGACTTGATTTTAAAAGGTAGGGCAGTAACATGATAGTAGTTTTGTAAGGTGTTGATCATGAAATTTTTTTCCTACTGATTGCACCGTTGCATTTAAGGCACATGGTAGAATCTTTGCATCAAGCAAGATCTCTAATTAGTTTTTTTCTTAAAATATTTTTGTTATCCTTTAAAAGGTTGTTGCATTAATATGTTTCACAGAGACAATTAAAGCACAATTATTATTTGAGGGTTGTATTCTTTTTTCAGTGAAATATTAGATTAATCTGTTTCCTTCAGATTTTTTTTTTTGAAATAAAGGCTCATCACATTCTCTTTGTAAATTGCCATGCCATCTAAATTTGTAAGCAATCATTTCTTTTGGGATCATCCCTCCCTCCCCCGCCCACTCACCCTCCACTCGCCCAGCTGCTAGAGAATATTAAACAACAATTTTTAGAATTTTTTACAAAATTTGGAAAATTGACACATTCAAAGAGCAGCGACAAAGGGAAGCAATTTTAAAATTATATTCATTTTATAAAGCTCAGCTTGAAGCATTATTCATAAACAAAATATCAAATGCAATTTATGAGGCTTATCTCCATTCAAACTTCTTCTGTGAGCTCACCATGACAAGTTACCATTTTGCCAGCATAAATAAGAATGTTTCCCTTTGCTGCTGCTCTGAAAAGTTTTGATTGTTTTGGATGCTCCAGAGTTAGGGGTTATCCAAGAAGCATAAGTAAGAGGAAGGAGCTGTGCATCAGTGAGCATAGGGCACCAGCCCAGATACAGTACCAGCCAAAGAACTTGCTTTATATCAGGGAAAAGAAAGTAATGAGAGTGGGAGTATTAATAAGACTGAATTAACCAGAGGGTTCCTTTAAAGCCATGACCTATGAAAGTACAGAAACATGACACAGCTTATCTGCAAAACTAGCAGACAGATGGAATCAGAGATTATGTCAGTCCAGTGCCTAATCTTTATATATATAGAGAGAGAGAGAGAAAAGAGAGAGAGAAAAGTAATAATTTATTTTGTTTGTTGATTTCAGTAGGTGAGAATAATCTAAGCCAGAATCAGACCAAGAATTTTTAAGTACTGGAAAGTAGAGCTGTGTAAAACTTCCTGCATAGAATTTTATTTCAGTGGCAAATGCAGATTTAGCATCGCTGAAACATTTCACCTATTCATATCAATTTTGTCAAATAGTTTTGGTTTAAAAACAAAGAGAAAATTAAGAAACACAATTTTGAAACAGATGTAAATTCTAATTATGATTTTTTCCAGAGAAAACACATCAGGAGGCAGAGATAGATGGTTTCAGCTGTTGGCGTTGTTGCCTAGTTCCAGAAGAGGGTTCCTGGCTGAGAATCTCAAACTGAAGGAGGTGCCTATCTCTGGCCCATCAACTAGGTGCCCTGGTCAGCCATTTAAGCACCTTACTTCTCCCAACCCATTCCTCAGTATTTTACTCCTAGCTAGTTTAGGTGGCTCTGCTCTCAGCCTTCTGTCTTCTGAGGATCCCCTTTCTTAGCCGCCAAACTCTTTCGATATATTGTATGGAGGCTCTAGGACAGTGGTTCCCAACCTATGGCCCAGAGGCCAAAAGTGGTCCATGGGGGGGTTTCAAAGTGACCCACGGCTCCCCTTCTGCTTGCTGTAGGGCTGTATTAACTGGTCTGGGGGCTCCAGGCTGCCCCCCACCACAGCCCCTCCCCCAAGGAACCCCCCACTCCCACTCCCATCGCTGGGGGAGGCCTGTGGCCCCAGGGCACTCCCACTTCGGCCCCACTCCAGCCAATCTGTCAGCGGGGTGGGGTGGTGAATGGAACATAGCCCAGCAGCTGGCCTCAGTGCAGCTCCCCAGGGCCACAGGCCCTGGAGAGCTGTGCGCCGGAGTGGAGGAGTGCAGCCGCAGGCCATGCCAGCTGGCCCTGCCCCCGGGTGGAGCGAGTGGCCACTAGCCCACCCCTTCCCCAGGGCCAGACCAGCCAGCCCAGGGGAGGGATGGAGCACAGATCCTCCCCCCCAGGCCTGCCCCCCTCCACACAGTGCTTCTGCCCTGCCAGTGCTGAGCAGGGTATCTGGATTATTGGAGGGATTTTAGGGGCTGGAGCCTGAGGCCCCCTTTTTGCCAGGATCTGGGGCTTAAGCCCCTTTGATAATCCAGCCCTGGCTGTGAAGGGAGTCACTGTCTAAAGACCCAGGCAGAGCATGTGGCCATGGGGCTAAAAGATTGGTACAGGCTCTTTGTTGCAGTCAAGGGAATGAGAGATCAATGTCCCCCTCCCCCTGGCTGTGGCAGGGAACAGAGCAAAGTGCTCTACCTGGGTCCATAGACACTGGGGTCCCTGCTGGAGCCAGAGGAAGGGGAGCACTGCAGAAGGGAGTCACTGCTTAGGGACCCAGTGGAATGCACAAGGCTATAGGGGTCCTTACTGCAGCCAGGAAGATGGGAGATCAGAAAGGAGGCAGCCTCCTTGCTGAACTCCTTTCTTCTGGCTGGAGTTGTTGAAAGGAACTGATGTCCCTTGAGAGTTGTAAAAATTATATCTATGGCCCTTGAACCAAAAAGGTTGGGAACCACGGCTCTTCTGGTTACTTCTGGGTTAAGGATACCTCTAGGTGAAAGACTGCTTAGAGGTTAAGCACTGTAATGTTGAAAGAAACAATGTTTAAGTACCTTTGAGGATGAGGGTTCAACTCTGTTGACTAGGAAGTTGAATAAAACAGTGTATGCAACCAAAGCTTCACTCATTTCATACCCTTTCTTACCCCAGTTTCCATCCTCCTATTATGGAATGGGAGTAAGCAGTAAGCACCTTTTCCTGCATGCTGAAGGTAGCCCATGTAAGGATGCAAAGAGGGTCCTAACTCCCCAGAACAGAAAACCAATCAAAGTCACAATCTGACCCATACACAGGTTAAAGAAGAGGACCTACACATAAAGATTATTTCCATGTACTGAACCATGAAAAGTCATCTCATAATTTGAGTATGTACAGTAATATTTTCTGAACCTGTGAAACACTTCAATGGCAATTTTCCATTTAAGGAACCAATATTTTTTTATATTCCATAATAACAAAGCGTAATTGACAGACATACATTCCTATACCACATAATAAAGAGGAATGATGTTTTTAAAAGCAGTTTCTTTCTTCACATTAATTAATTTTGAAAATATAAAACCTCTCTGTTGTTGCAAAATAAGACAATTAAACAATATGGTGCAAGTATAATGGTTTTCCAGTTCTGAACATTTTTACTTGTTATTCTCGCCACTAAAGGACTTTTAGAGCCTGTGAAAAATGTGTGAGCGTTACTAACCCAATCAACAGTACAAAATTTATGGACTTCAGCTTATACGTCATGTGTTCTTTACACAAACACTGTGGGATATATTCATAAGGGCAACTTAGGTGTCTGTCTGCTACTTTAAGCAAACAAGTTCAATATTTAGATACCACAGTGTAACCGTGTCCGCCTACGGCGTTCGGTGGCCTCCGAGCCCTCAAGCAGGGCGAGGCACAAGTACAGAGTTCAGTGGCCTCCCAGCCCTCAAGCAGGGCGAGGCACAAGTACAGTGTTCGGTGGCCTCCCAGCCCTCAAGCAGGGCGAGGCACCAGAGTTAGTTGGCCCCGGCCCTCAGGCAGGGCGGGGCAGGCAAGGCACCAGAGTCAGTAGCCCGGCCCTCAGGCAGGGCGGGGCAGGCAAGGCACCAGAGTCAGTAGCCCCCAGCCCTCAGGCAGGGCGGGGCAGGCAAGGCACCAGAGTCTGTAGCCCTGGCCCTCAGGCAGGGCAGGGCAGGCAAAGCACCAGAGTCAGTAGCCCCCAGCCCTCAGGCAGGGCGGGGCAGGC